>CAUYRH010008986.1:0-41016 GCA_963574655.1 Perodicticus potto
AGAGTCACTGAGGTGTGTTCTTTCTCATCAGCAAGAGCGTCTCTGAGGTGTGTACTATCACAGCAGGACTGTCACTGAGGAGTATTCTATCACAGCAGGACTGTCACTGAGGAGTGTTCTATCACATCAGCAAGACTGTCACTGACGAGTGTTCTATCACATCAGCAAGAGCGTCACTGAGGTGTGTTCTATCACATCAGCAGGAGTGTCACTGAGGAGTGTTCTATCACAGCAGGACTATCACCGAGGAGTGTTCTATCACAGCAGGACTGTCACTGAGGAGTGTTCTATCACAGCAGGACTGTCACTGAGGAGTGTTCTATCACATCGGCAGGACTGTCCTGAGGAGTGTTCTATCACATCAGCAGGAGTGTCTCTGAGGAGTGTTCTATCACAGCAAGACTGTCACTGAGGGGTGTTCTATCACATCAGCAAGAGCGTCACTGAGGAGTGTTCTATCATATCGGCAGGACTGTCCTGAGGAGTGTTCTGTCCCATGAGCACAACTGTCCCGAGGAGTGTTCTATCACAGCAAGACTGTCACTGAGGAGTGTTCTATCACATCGGCAGGACTGTCCTGAGGAGTGTTCTATCACAGCAGGACTGTCACTGAGGAGTGTTCTATCACATCGGCAGGAGTGTCACTGAAGAGTGTTCTATCACATCAGCAAGACTGTCACTGAGGAGTGTTCTATCACAGCAGGACTGTCACTGAGGAGTGTTCTATCACATCAGCAGGACTGTCACTGAGGAGTGTTCTATCACAGCAGCAGGACTGTCACTGAGGAGTGTTCTATCACATCAGCAAGAGCGTCACTGAGGAGTGTTCTATCACAGAAGGACTGTCCTGAGGAGTGTTCTATCTCATCAGCAGGAGTATCCTGAGGAATGTTCAGGTTTTTTTATTATATTTTTGACTTCCAGAATTTCTATTCAATTTTATTCTAAAATGATCAATCTTGTCTTCAATTTCTTGAACTTTTTTTAAAGGCTTCTACCTGAGCATGTGGTGATATTACATATGGTTTTTGTTTTATTGTGTTAAAATATACAGAACAGAAGCATCACAAGTATGGAGAAGCAAGAATTGAACGCCGTCCATTCTACTATGAAGGCAGTAGATGAGCTCATATAAGGGGTGGGGTAGGGGAATGAGGGATTGCGGAGACAGGAGGAGGGAGGGGGATGTGGTCACAGTGCATGGCACAACTCTTGGGGGCAGGACACAATTATAACAGGGAATTTATCTAACAAATGCAATCAGAATGAGGTGTGTGGCACAGTCACCATTTGCAACCAGCACAGTAACCTAATTCTTTGTACCTTCAATGAATCCCAAACAATAAAATAAAATAAAATATACAGAACATAAACTTTGCCATTTTAATCATTTTTGCATGTAGAATTAAGTATATTCACAATGTTATGGCACTATCCCCACTCTCCATTTCCAAATGGGCTTATCTAGGCTAAGTCAAGGTCCCCTTTTATTGTCTGTTTTTCTTACAGCCTTATGGTCTCTTCTCCTCATATGACTGGTAATTTTTGGTTGACTGGTGGACATCCTACAGGGTCAGTGGTGGCAATAATCTGAGGCTCTGGAGTGAGAACTTGTTCTGGGCTTGAGGCAATTAGGTGCTGGCTACCCAGCCTGTTTCCAGTCCATTCTTAGGTTGCTCCCCAGGGGGTCCTACTGTGCTCCTCCAGCTCTTTGACGCCCTCCTGAGGGTAGCAGGTGCTTGTGAGTAGAAGAGACCAGTGTTGGTTGCCTCTTAGGACACTTTCCCTGCCCATACCTGCAGTCCTCCATACCTCCAGAGAGTGGAATGTTAGGTCACACCCATAATCTCTCTTTGAGTCAGCGTGTTGGCCTGCACAGGAATCGGGAACTGAGGATGAGCAGGTGGGCTGTGGATAGCTGCCCCTGGTGGGGCTCACTCCCTGCTCTTTATTCCTGGCAGGAATAGTCTGTGGCTGGGTGGGCATCCTTAGGGCCCTGACAGAGTGTGGCAGCCTTATGGAAATGGTCAGAAGCACGTCCATTGGGCCTTTCATGGGTACGCTATACTCTGAGGAGCGAGGCTACAGCCAGATGCGGATCCAGGCCAACCAATGGGCAGAGGTCAGCAGGCACCTCCACTCTTTCTGGGGCCCAGCTTCAGGCTGTAGCCCCTTAGGCCTTAGAGAGCATGTGTGGGGTTCAGGGAAGGCCCCAAGAAGCAAAGAATGTAGGTCATGATGGGCAGCTGCCCAGGGACTGGGGCAGCTAGGGAGACTGAGAGGCTGGGGAAGGGAAAGAAGAGTGGTTTACACTTACAGGCCACGGGCGCACCAGGGGCAGGAGGAAGCCAGGGAAAGCTGCAGGGCAGGGAGCAGTCAGGGACAGGCTGCTCTGGACACTGGGATATATTCTGTTTGGGGACACTGGCTGGAGGCAGCAGGCAAGCAGGCAGAGGCAGGATATAGACTACTTTGGCCATTGTCTAGCCTTTAGAGAAAAGGATGCCTCAAATGCAGAATCAAAGAAAAAGCTAGGACAGGCTGCCCCAGAGGAGCCAGGTGGGCTTGCCTCTCCCACCACCACCCTTCTCAACACTGGGCTTGCTTCCGTGAACAGAGGGAAAGCATGAGTGGGATCAAAAGTGTTTTGTTCTCCTTTCAAAGAAAAGAAACTTCAGGGCGGTGCCTGTGGCTCAAAGGAGTAGGGCACCGGCCCCATATGCCGGAGGTGGCGGGTTCAAACCCAGCCCCGGCCAAAGAAAAAAGAAAAGAAACTTCATCACCCTTAGGCAGCAACTGCTCTCAGGGCAGGAGCTCAGCGGCTTCACATGGCGGCCAACCAAGGTCCTTGAGGCCATGTCACTGACTCCCCCCTCTGTTGCAGAAATGTTTAACTCGCTTCGGGATGGCCGCTCAAGAGTGAGGGCCTGGGAGCTGACACAGCCGCACGATGGCCACAGTATGCCCTCAGCAGGGTGGCCCTGGCCCACCCCCATCCCCCACCCTCCAGGCTGGTGCTGGAGACCAGGCATGGGAACAGTCGGGGCTCTTTGGGCTGGTCCCACTGTCCACAGGAGTCTGCCAGGACAACCTGCTACAGGCAGCTGTGCAGAGTTGGGCAGTGTGGGGGCTCTGGCTACAGTCCACATGCTCCATAAGCCCCTTTGGGGCTGCGCGCTTCCCGGAGGCCCTGGGCCTGTATGCGCGTCTCTTGCTAGTTGCAAATGGAGACTGCACCACATACTTTATTCTGGCCGCAGAGGGCCTGCACATGTCCAGCCCATGTCCCAGACTCTCCCCTCCCCACATTTGGCCTGTGAGCCTGGCACATGGTGTCAGGGAGGACCCTTCCTCATCACCCCAGCTCCTGTTGTGAGGCCAGTTTCAAGTCCTGCTCACCCAGGTTTTGACCAGTCTTGGCCACACCAAGTAAGGGAAGGGCAGGTCTCAGGCTGTCCAGAAGAGCTGCTGACAGAGCGCAGGGCTGGGGCAAGGCCTGGGTGGTAGGATGTGGGGCTGGAGAGCCCTCTGGTCACCTCAGGGAATCCCCGCTGGGCCTCACTGGTCCCTATTGGTAGGCCCCAGCAGTTGACCTGAGCTCTGCTGCTCAGCAGGGCCTACAGGCATAAACCCCTCGGCAGAAGCCTCTGTGTGACCCCAGGACATGACGTCCACGGTGAAGGCTGTGCTGGACCTCACCTACCCCATCATATCCATGTTCTCCACAGCTGGCATCAATAACACCATTTGCAGCATCTTCAAGGACAAACAGGTCATGGTGTGCCCCCTACCTTTGACGGGCCACCTCTGGAATCCATGCCAGCCTCTGGCCTCTGACTAGATGACCCTGCCCTGTGCCTCCCCAGGTGGGGCCTTTTTGAGCCCACACTCCCACAGGACCTGTGGATTCCCTACTTTGCCATTACCCCCGATATCACAGCCTCCTCCATGCAGGTCCACACGGATGGTGAGCATACCTTCCACACATGGCCATCTTGGGTGCTTAGTCTCAGGGCGCTCTTGGACCAAGGGTCAGGGCACTGAGATCTGGGGCCAGGGCCAGTCCCGAGGTGGGGGCACAGCACAGTGGGAAGCCCAGAGCCTGGTACAGTGTGTTGTGACCCCAGAGAAAGACCTCACTCCTGTGTAGCCTCCTGTACTCTGCCTTCCCCAGGAAGGGCTCTAGGTAGGTTCACTCTAGGCTGGTGCCTTGTCCTAGAGGGGCACCTACCAGCTCTTGGACCCACAAAGGCAAGAAGCTGAGCCTGGGTCCAGGGCTGGAAACTCCTGTGGGCAAGCAAAGGCTCCTCCCCCAACAAGCTCCCTGTGGCAAGGCGGGCACGTTAGTATGCCCGTTGGGCTACCTGCCTCCTCTCTGGGATCCCAAAGATGGATGCCTGCTGATGGACGGAAGCTACATCAACAACTTCCCAGGTATGCAGTGGCCAGGAGAGACCCACCGGCGTGAACACGGAGCTGCCTTGGTCAGCCTGCCCTGCGCTGACTATAACCACCTCCACTCTAAGAGGTTGGCGTGGAGCACATTTCCCCTAGAGTGTGCCAGAGGAAATGTCAGCCTGGCATCTGAGCAGTGTCCGTACAGCAACGGGAACATGTGCACACACAGGCACAGGGCCACCTGCCCCAGCATATGGCCCTGTTTGTCAGCTCAGCAGCATGAAGAACAAAGGCCAAGTAGAGGAACAGAAGCAATTAGTTCCCATCTGTGCCTGAAGTCAGAGCCAGTGGCTTGCAGGTGTCAGGTTCACTGCAGGAGAGCTCGCACCTCTCACCTGTTGGACATGTGTAGCTCCTGCCTGTAATGTGGAGAAGTGACCCCATGGCCGCCAAGCCCAGGTCCCCCAGGCTCAGGGAGTCTGTGCCCTGTCCCTATCTGTGCCTGGTGATGACTGGGCCTGCCTCCTCCCTGGAAGATGTGCCCAGGTCCATGGGGGCAAAGGTGGTGATCACCATTGACATGGGCAGCCAGGATGAGATGGACCTCACCAATTATGGTGACATACTGGGTGATGGCTATTGAGGAAAGGCTAGAACCCCCTGGCCACGGGACTCGAGGTAGGGGTGGTGCCTGGTGGTATTACCAGTTCACCTGAACGGCCATTTCATGTAGGGCGCTGTTGGTCAGGCCCCAGCAAGGCCAGGGGAGCCTACGTGCTGACATCTGGAGATTGTTTACTCACTTCCAAGGCTATGTCATAGATAAATAGGGGGACTGGACTCCACGGTACTGGTCACAAACTCAGAGTTGACTGACTATAAATTTAGTCTATCATAAAAATGCTTTGAGGATACAAAGCACTTTAAGAAACCAAGATAATTTGGGGGGGCAAGACACGATTGTAAGAGGGTCTTTACCTAACAAATGCAATCAGTGTAACCCTGTTTCTTGTACCCTCAATGAATCCCCAACAATAAATTAAAAAAAAAAAAGAAACCAAGATATTGTGTGACTTTGTAACCTATGAGGAGGATTCTATTTGCCCCATACTATGATAAATAATAACATTGCTGATGTTTACTTTTACTGTAAGAAAAAAATAACAAAGGGAAAGGGGGTGCAGACCAGTTCTTTGAGGAGTTATCCCTGCTGCACCCCCACCTTCTGCACCATGGGAGAGCAAGGGGAGCAGCTCTTAGGCTTCCAGTCCAGCAGCTCTGGGGTCCATCCTTCACTACCCTTGCCCACGCCCTGGGACAGCTTTGGGGACTGGAGGAGGAGGAAGGGAGACAGGCTTGAAGGCTCTATCATTGGCCAGAACACTCCAGTGCCCAGTGTTTGAGATCTGGGGTCACAGTTGGGTTCTAGAGAATAAGCTGCAGGACCACCAAGGGACATGGGTCCTCAGGGCCTGTCCTGTGCCCTTGCCAGGCTGGGCTGGAGGAAGGACTGGACAGCAGACTCGGGCAGCCGTGATGGCAGCAGGTGTTGAACATGGAAGAGATTCAGATGCACCTGGCCTACTTGTGCTGTGTCTGGCAACTGGAGATGATGAAGAACAGTGATTACAGCATGTACTTGTGCCCTCCCATTGACAGCTATGGCACCTTGCACTTTGGCAGATCAAGGAGATCTGTGTGTCAGCCATCACTGCAGGGGCAGAGGCACTGTGGTTCCCTCACTACACTTCCTAATGGGGCCCCAGGGGAGCCCAGGAAGTTGGGGGCTTCCCACACCTCCTGAAGGGGCCCAGGTTGTGTCCAGCATGCAGGGGGGCTCCTCACACTTCCTGACAGGGCCCCACACCTCCTGATGGAGCCCTGGATGTGCCCATGATGCACGGGGGCTCCCTGCACCTCTTGAAGGGGCCCTGGGTGTGTCCAGGATGCAGGGGTGCTCCCTGCACTTCCTGATGGGCTCCCCGGCACCTCCTGATGAGGCCCTGGATGTGTCTGTGATGCAGGGGGTCTCCCAGCACCTCTTGAAGGGGCCCTGGGTGTGTACAGGATGCAGGGGAGCTCCCCATACCTCCTGATGTGGCCCCAGGATGCACAGGGCTCTCTACACCTCCTGACAGGGCCCTGGGTGCACCCAGGATATAGGAGCTCCCTGAACCTCCTAACAGGGCCCTAGAGCACAAAAAGAGGGGTACTAGTTTAGACAGATAGTGTTTTAGATCTGGGGTCACAGTTAAGTTCTAGAGAATAAGCTGCAGGACCACCAAGGGACATGAGAGGAAGGCCTGCAGGGTAAGTGCCTTGCAAGAGGGCCTTGACTCTAACCCTCAACTCTGGGGGCTTAAACAGGAGTGCAGGGCAGTAGCCCTGAAGGGAAGGATGGTGGTGGGAGTGGGGGATTGTGGCAAGCAGCTGCATGGAATGTGATGTGCCTGTCCTCCATAGTTCCAGGTCCCCATCTGCCCCAATGCCTCCTTCACGGACCTGGCTGAAACTGTGTTGTGCATTGAGCCTGGCAAGGCTGCTATGGTGGATGGTAAGTTGTCCAACTGAAGCTGGCGGTGGCAGCATGACCTTCTGACATTGTGCTAGGCCCCACTGTCCCCAGACCTGCCACCCCGGGCCCATTGCTAAGGCTCCACCAGCCAGGAAGCTTGGCAGCACCCCTGTCTGGCCAGCACATGTCCTACAGCCCTGGGCCCATCACCACCCCAAGCCACTCAGGTCTGTCCCCTTAGTCACTCCAAGCCCCCACCCACACTATAGACCTGGGGTGTAGCTACATTGACACCCACCCTCCCTGACCCATTCAGTACCCACAGTTTCTGTCTGGGTCCTGCTGTAAGGGCCATGTCATTGCCTTCCTGGCAGCAGGCTCTTGAGGGTCAGCTCCTCTTGGTAGGGGGGCCTGGCCTGGGGTGCCTGGTAAGGGCGCAAGATCTGTGAAAGACCCACCAGTGTGGGATAGGATGACAGAACCTGCCTCTCTTCTGGGTAGCACAGCCCTTGGTCTGGGCAGTCGTAGCCCCCCTGCAGCAGGGGGGTGGAGTCTGCTGCCTGCTCTGCCCCTGCGGTTCACCAGTTCCAGGTACAGCCCTGACCTCAGGAGGGAGCAGTCTTGGCCTCCCGTCTATCCAGATGAATCTGACTACCAGACCCAGTTGGAGGAGGAGCTGCTGGACACCCAAGGCATTCCCGACAGAGCTGACTCTGACTTGGTGAGCTGAGGGCCATCTGGGTCTGCCCATGGGTCCTGGGCGCTGCTCCCCCACTGCAGCCCAGCTGCCCTCCAGGAGCCAGCCCAGGGTCGGCCCTCCGACCTGCCTGGCCCTCCTGCCCTCACCTTGCCCTTTGCTCCCAGAAGGACGCTTCAGCACAACAGCCCAGGCTGGCTTTCCCCAAACCGCCCCAGGGTTACTCTCTCACCAAGACTGGTAGAGGCCTCTGCAAACGGACATATCCCTAACACAGCAGCCTGTCTTGGGTCTGTCCAAAAGGCCAGTCCAGCTGCCCGGTTTCCGAGGTCTGGGCTCCCCTCTGCACTAGCAGCCCCTGCACTCACGCAGCAGTCACGGGGGCTGTACAGTCCCCTGCGAGCCCCCGAGGCCCCGGCAGGCGTGCCCGCCCTCCCGCTAATAGGGCAATTCTGACGCTGTGTCGGGCATGTCTCCCGTGCTGAGGTCCCGGTGGGAAATGGGGCGGTTCTTTATCCTCCTCCAAAGACCCTGTGCTGGGGCCTTAAAAACCAGGGCAGCAACGCCAGGCCAGCCACGCAGGGTGCGCAGGGTTTGGATGGAACGGGGTCCCCAAAACCAAAAGTCTGCGCGAGCGCTCCCTTCGGTCTCAGCAGGGGATCCTTTTAGTGTAAGAGGGAGAAGTGCCCATCCTGTGACTCCTGCAGGTCTGAGAGCAGCAGGCTATGAGGACCGCGCCTAGGACCCTGCGGTCAGATGACCACCGGCCTCAGTTTCCCCGCTCGGTAAGCTGCAGCAAGAACACACGGAGCCAGGCGCCCCCGCCCATCTCGTGACGCCAGGAGGGCGGGACCACAGTCCGTCCCGCCCCGTGACGTCACGACAGGCGGAGCTGCCCGCCCCCGGCCCGGGCTGCTCTCTCCCTAAAGCGGCGGGACGCGCGGGTGCCGGGCGCGGCCATGCGGGACCCGGGCCCGACCCCGACCCCGACCCTCAGCGCGAGCGCGCCCGCGACCCTGACCGCGACCCCCGGCGCGGCGCGGCTCCCCCGGCGGAGGCGGCGGGCGCGGGGCGCGCTCTGAGGCCCGGGGGATGCGCGGCCGCCCCGACCATGGGTGCAGCCGCCTCCAGAAGGAGGGCGCTGAGGAGCGAGGCCATGTCCTCGGTGGCGGCCAAAGTGCGGTGAGTACACCGGGGACCCGCGCCTAGCTGACCTAGCGTCCAGACGCCGGGACCAGGTTCTTGCGCTCCTACCCCCTCCTAGCTGTCCCCTCACCCCCTCCTAGTTGCCCCCCCCCACCGCCCCTCGAGCCTCTCCCTTTGCGGCGCCTCTCCCGCACCCGGCTGCCCTCCCCCACGTTCTCTCGTCACGGCACCTTCTCCGGGTCCCCTCTCCAGCCCTTCCTTCCTTGAGCCCTTTGTGGGCGAGAGGGCGCTCCGGATTCGGAGTTGGGCCTCTGGCTTCACGACCCCGCTCCAACAGCAGATGGGCCATGGCCTTCAGGTCTGGCCAAGGCTCACTAGGACCCCAAGGGTTCCCAGGGCTTTCTCGAGTCGGATGGTCCCTGACCCTCTCTTGTTGGTGGGGTGGGCCTGCGTGTGGGTGCAGACCCCAGGCTTTGGCCAGGGTGGGCTATGTGCACTTACAGTGTCCTGTCTGCCCACCCTGCAGAGCAGCCCGAGCGTTCGGAGAGTACCTGTCCCAGAGTCACCCTGAGAACCGCAACGGCGCAGGTGGGGGCCCATGAGGCTGTGCCAGCGCGGGTCCAAGGCACCCCCAACCTGGGGGACACCTCCCCTGCCTCCCCGGTGGAGTGTGAGCAGCGATGGTTAGGGGCTAATGCTCTGCAGGGCTGGCTCCCTTACTCCCTACCCAGAGCCCCAGGAGCAGCTCAGAGTCACTAATCACCATGGCACCCACCCAGCCTGGGCCGTTGGCATGGCAACAGGCCTCCTGGCACCCTAGGGCTGGCACCACTGTCTCTGGGCCAGCTGGTGGGGGGAGGGGAGAAGTTGGCGCCAGGCAAACTGAGATTGCTTGCTGGAGATGGCCTGCCTGTTCCTTCCCCCAGGACCACCCACAAGTGGCATGGCTTGTCATTCCCCTCCCCACTCCCCTTCCGATACACCCAGGGCTTCAGGCCCTAGTAGGAGGAGCGAGGGGCTTGGATATGCTTTTCCTGAAGGTGTCAGCACTGAGGATTTGGGTAGCCCACATCAGGCTAAGAGCCCACAGCATCCGACTGGAAGGGCAGGTTCAGTGGGCTGCGGGCTCACCTGGTGCCTCTTTCCTAGACCACCTGCTGGCTGATGCCTACTCTGGCCACGACGGGTCCCCTGAGATGCAGCCTGTCCCCCAGAACAAGCGTCGCCTTTCCCTCGTCTCCAATGGTCGCTATGAAGGCAGCCTCTCAGAGGAGGCCTGTGGAGGGGAGCCGGCTGGTGAGGGCCCCCAGCCCCGTGTGTACACCATCTCCGGGGAGCCAACTCTACTCCCCAGCCCCAAGGCCGAGGCCATCGAGCTGGCTGTGGTGAAGGGGCGGGGCCCACGGGAGCGGCACCATCACCATCACAGCCAGCCCTTGAGAGCCAGCCCGGGTGGCAGCCACGAGGATGTCAGCAGGCCTTGCCAGAGCTGGGCGGGCAGCCGCCAAGGTTCCAAGGAGTGTCCTGGATGTGCTCAGCTGCCCTCCGGCCCCTCCCCTCAGCCCTTTGGGCTGGACCAGCCACCTCTGCCTGATGCCTCTGGCCGCCGCAAGAAGCTGGAAAGGATGTACAGTGTTGATCGAGTGTCTGGTGAGGGTTTGTCTCAGGGCACAGACAAGGTTGGGGGTGTGCTGCTGCTGCACAGGGGAAGGGGACAAGGGAGGTTGCCCACTCAGGTGTGCCAGCAGCCTCAAGGTTAACCCCCTAGGGCTCCTGTCTCCTCCCCCACACCCCATAAGCTGTGGGCTCCCTCCACTCCTCAGCAAAGATCTCCAGGCCTCGTGGTCAGCTCTAGCCTGCCAGCAGCAGGTCAATCAAAGAGTGCTTCCTAGAGGAGGGGCCAGGGAGAATCTCAAAGGGTGAGCAAGCAGGAAGCATGCCTTACAGGGAAGATTGGGTTGCTTTAGGGAGTCCTGGGAGCTGCCAAGACCAAGCCAGCCAGGAGGCCTCTTCCCAGGAGTGTTGTGCCATGTCTGGTAGCTGTTTCACCCACAGAGAGGTCTTCCTGGGATTTTCTGCCAGCCCACACCTGGACATCATGGAAGGCCTGTGGCTGTAGGACCCAGGAGAGGGTCAGCCTTTAGCATGGTGGTGTCCAGCCTCAGTGAGGGCCTTAACTGCAATCTGGCTGGGCTGATACCAGAACATGGGGACTACAGAGAGTCCCCTGGGGCTCTTTCTACCAAAGGGAGATAAGATGAACTTGTTTCTGGGCAGCCCTGGAGACAGACTGTGCTTTCAAAGGAAGGTTCCTCAAATTTTGAGCAGTTAAAGGAAAAGTAAACAAAAAAAATATCAAGTCACCAAGCTTCTGAGCATGGTCTTGATGCATGAGCATCTGGACAGTGCCTTCTGGTCTCATTAGGGGCTAACCCGCACCCACCTCCCACCTGGGAGAAGGCTGGGGCCACCTTGCCGCCTGAACCCTACCAGCTGCCACTGGTCCCTGGGCCTAGAAGCATCCCCTTCCCAGCAGGGTGCCCCACACACCCTACGCTAGCTCTTGTTTGTATCTTTCAGATGATGTCCCCATCCGTACCTGGTTCCCCAAGGAAAACCTTTTCAGCTTCCAGACAGCAACCACAACTATGCAAGCGTGAGTCTTGTGTCCACTGCTCAGGGTCAGGACGGGTGACTTCTTTCTGGTGTTTAGGAAATATAGACCACTCTTTCCCAAGCTCTGGGTCCTGGGGGCTACTTCCGAATAGCCCCATGCCTCCAGGCCTCATGCTGGGCCAGGCCTGGCAGGGGAGTCAGCCACTCTACCCACCCCAGGGAACATGTTCTGGTCTGGGGACCTGGCCCAAGGCTGTAGCTGAAGCAGTGGTCAGTAGGTGTGTGGAGTGGGGCTGGTTTTCTTGAGCATGAGTCTGCCCTCATTCGCAGGCCAAACAGCAGCCCACTTCTGTGTTATAGGTGCAGGTGGTCACAATTTAGGGGTCCCCTGGGGCTTTGGTCCTCACCTTTGACACATGTCTGGGCTTTCTGTTGTGGGATTCCTTCCAGGGAGGTACCCTTTGCCAAAGAGACCATTGCACCAAGATGCTCCCTCCCCACACAGCTGACCTGGGGGACCCACCCCACTCTTGGCTGCAGGGCACAGTCAGGCCTCTGCAGGACTACCCTACCTCACTTCCCTGCCCCTACCCCCAGTCCAGCCTGGCCAGCTCACAGCACATGATGACATAGGCTGCAGTGACATCAGCCTATGCTGCCCATTCAGGGCTAGCACCCAAAATAGCCAGCATTCTGCTGCTGGCTGAGGTACCTGTGAGGGACCCTGAGTCAGTGACAAGAAGGGAACTAATTGCAGGGCTCTGGAGGGACTGAGGGGAGACCCACGGCTAAGGCTCACTGTGTCTTCCCTCTCATGCCATCCCTTCCCGCTGTGACTTCAGCATTTCGTAAGTACCCTTTATGACCTTGAACTTAAGGGCACAGCTGTTGTCCCTGGGAGGACCCTGCAACCCCCAAATAGTTTTGGGCAGGCCAGGGACCTGGGCCTTGACTAGGAGGGAGTTCTCTGCGTGGGCCCTGCTCCCTGTGGGCACTGAGGTGACAGCAGGGCCTGCTGGGGGCTGGGCCTCAGACAGGCGAGGCAGGCCAGGACTCCTCTGCCAAGCCCTGTGCCCCAGAAGCCCTGCTGGGCCCTGTGTGCCTGCTTCCATCCCCACATTTGTGTTCCTCCTGCCTTCGGCCAAGGGCAGTGCTGATTCGCGGTGGTTTCTCAGGGTGTTCAGGGGCTACGCAGAGAGGAAACGCCGGAAACGGGAGAATGATTCCGCGTCTGTAATCCAGAGGTAGGGCCTGCCAGCCACTCGCCACCAGGGTCTATCTCTGGTCTGTGCTGGCCTGGCCTGGGCTCTCCTGGCCCTGGCAGACCTGATGGGGGAAGGGTGGTGGCGACCACTGGCCTGGCCCTGCTCTGGGGACGTGGCAGGCAGGAGAGGCTGTGTGGCCTGGCTGCAGAGCACTGTTTCACCCCCAGACCTGCATTTTGAGGGTGCACTGACAGTCCAACTGCAGCCAGCCAGCCCACTTGTGTCTCTGGCCCAAAAGTCAGAGCTGTGGGGCTACTGGCAAGGCCTACCCTCCCCCACTCCCACCAATTACACAGATGTCTGGGGAGCTTGTTTGTCCATTCTGGACATTGGGCCTTGGCATAGTACAAAGTTTGGGGGAAGAGTAGACCTGCCTCTGGGGTGGCCTGGGGACATGCAGTAGCAGGGGAGAGGCACCTGCAAGCCCCACACTGCCCTGGCTGTGGCACAGATAGGACCCTTGCCCTGACCTGCACAGGGGAGGCCTGCAGGCTTCAGGGTGTGCACGGTTGGGAGTGTCTGGATGTGTTTGTAACTAGAGAAGGCTTGATCTGGGGCAAAGGGGAGTCCATGATGGGGGGATGTATATCGGTAGAAGAGATACTGGGCAGGATTTGCCTTGGGGTGGGTGGGTGGTGCACGGGAGACCAGAAACAGGGAGAGCATTTATGTCCCACACGGAAAGGGGTAAGAGTGGAACTTCTGGAGTGTCGGGGGTTGGGGCACAGGGCGCCCCTTCACGTCCCTTCTCAGCTCCCTGCTTCTTTCCCTAGGAACTTCCGCAAACACCTGCGCATGGTCGGCAGCCGGAGGGTGAAGGCTCAGAGTAAGACGGGTGCAGGATGGGCGGTGCAGCGCTTGGCCAGCTGGGGCTTTGCTGGCTGCTGGCTGCGCGTTCCCCAGCATTCCCCAGCATTCCCCAGCCGGGTCCCACTGCAGTGCTTTTCCCAGGCCACACCTACTGAGGCCACACCCCCAGCTTTGCTCCACCCAGGCTCCACCCTATTCCTGTCCTTTGGTGTCTTTGGACTGCTTTTAGATGGCCTCTGGCCCCGCCCCAGTCTCCGCCTCTGCATCCCCGGTGTTTCCCCAGGCTCCGCCCCAACCCAGTGTCTCCCCAGGCTCTGCCCTTTCCCTGGCCCAGTGTCTCCTCAAGTTTCACTCCTGCCCGAAGTTTCCTCCTGTTCCTCCTCTGCCCCATCTCATTTTTCCTCAAGCAAAATCTACCCCAACTCCCTATGTTTCAGGCTCCTCCCCTGCCCCCACATCGGCTTTCCCTAGGCTCCTCCCATGCCTTGTCCCTGTTTCCTCAGGCCCCGCCTCTCCCTCATTTCCCCCCTCCCCCCGTCACGTTTGCGCAGGTTCCGCCTCCTGTGTTTCCTCAGGCCCCACCCCTACCCCCCACATCTGTTTTTCTCAGGCTCCTCCCATGCCTCGCCCCTGTTTCCTCAGGCCCCGCCCTTCTCTCCCACTCTGTTTACCCAGGCTCCGCCCCTGCTCTGTCCCAGGGTTTGCAGGCTCAGTCCTCGCCACGCTGCTCTCGTGTTCTCAGATCTGGCCTTGGAGTTTATCCTGTTGTTGGTCATTGCCTACTTTATGTGACCTGATACTACACCCACACCAGCTTTCATTTCACCTGTTCCCAGGCCTCCTGGGCTCCGCAGCGCTGGGCCTGAGTCTCCCCAGGCTCCGTCCTCCCAGGCCACACGCCCCACTCGCTAATGTGGGTTTTGCTCTCTGCAGCGTTCGCTGAGCGGCGCGAGCGGAGCTTCAGCCGGTCCTGGAGCGACCCCACCCCCATGAAAGCCGACACTTCCCACGACTCCCGAGACAGTAGGTGCCTCAACGCAGGCTGGTCCACTTCCCCCAGAGGCTCCCCTAGACCCCCAGATCCCTGCCAGGGCCACTAGGCTTCTGCCCTTTTGCATTCAGCCTCAGTTTGCCTGTCTGGAGATAGGCTGCTCCAGCATTTCCTGTCTCTTAGGTGGGGTCAACCAAGGACTGTGGCAGTGACAGGCAGGAGGCCCTGAGGGGCAGGGGCTGTGATGCCCCACCCCCAATCCCTCCAGCTCTGGGCTCAGGCTCCACGGCTAGAGCTAACGCTTGCTCACTCATTCCCACTTGCTTTCTTCCTGGGTGTCCCCTCCCCTGGTCGAGCCACTTCCACTGGTTCTCCCACCTGCTTGGAAGATCCTTCAGGATGGGGCTTCTGGGCTCTGTGGCCGGGGGCTGCACACAGGACAGGAGGTGCTGCGGGTCTGCTGTCCTAGTGACCCTGCCTGCCCCCCAGGCAGTGACCTGCAGAGCTCCCACTGCACGCTGGATGAGGCCTTTGAGGACCTGGACTGGGACACTGAGAAGGGTCTGGAAGCCATGGCCTGCAACACCGAAGGCTTTGTGCCACCCAAGGTCATGGTGAGAGCTGACCCCAGAGTGCTCCTCCCTGTCACTGGAGCAGAGCACCAGTTCTGCTTGCGGCCATATGGCCTCCTCTGACTGCGTGGGAAGGGGAGGGATCTCGTCAACTGCTCTAGGATGGGCCGGGCTCCTGACTAAGTCCCATCCCTGTGGCCCCATCGTCCATATCACGGGCTGCTACATTCTGGGGAAGCCCAATGGGGAGAAGGTATAGCAGCCCAAGACTCCTCCCCAGGCTCCTGGTGACTCCACACTGGAAGAGCAAACGACCTTTCATTTTTCTTGGTGTTTCTCTTCTTTCCCCTTTATACCCCCCACCCAAGTCCCCTTTGCCAGAGTCCAGCCAAACCGGGGGGTCCTATGCAAGAAAGGGGTGCCCTGCCCACCCCTGTCCCTCCAGCTGATTTCTCCCATCTTCCCTAGCTGATTTCCTCCAAGGTGCCCAGGGCTGAGTACATCCCCACCATCATCCGCAGGGATGACCCCTCCATCATCCCTATCCTCTATGTGAGTACTCCTCTCTACACATTCCTGCACGTTCAGAAACCCCCATGGATGCTGGTGCCTTCACCCCAGGTTCCTAGCATGTCTGGTGGGGGTCTAGTCTGTGAGGAGCTCTGATGTGACCTGTGTCTGTCCCCAGGACCATGAGCACGCAACCTTCGAGGACATCCTGGGTATGTGCCCTACTCAACCCTGTCTTGTATGGTCTTGGGGCTTGAGAGGGTGCGTGCTGGCCTTGAGGCTGTGGGGGGCACAGCTCTTATACTCCGCTCCCCTGCAGAGGAGATAGAGAAGAAACTAAACATCTACCACAAGGGTGCCAAGATCTGGAAGATGCTGATTTTCTGCCAGGTGGGGCTCAGCCCCACTCTTCTTGCCCGGGAGAGGAGGCTAGTCTGCGGGTGGCAAGGACACTGAGTGTGTTTGTGTGTGTGTGTGTGTGTGTGTGAGAGAGAGAGACAGAGACAGAGAAGGGAAAGGGGTGTCAGGTATGTGGACACCACTGTGGGAGCCCCCCTCTGGCTCTGCCCCCACAGGGCTGACCCAGGCCTCTTACAGGGAGGCCCTGGACACCTTTACTTGCTCAAGAACAAGGTGGCCACCTTTGCCAAAGTGGAGAAGGAAGAGGACATGATCCAGTGAGAAATGGGGTCCAAGGCTGGGGGGAGGGCTGGAGGTACAGTCCTGGCCCTGGTGCTCACCCCACAGCCCCCTCCCATATCTGGGACTCGGGTGGAAGCTGCCTGTGATCCCCTATCCCCTGACAGCTTCTGGAAGCGGTTGAGCCGCTTGATGAGCAAAGTGAACCCGGAGCCAAACGTCGTCCACATCATGGGCTGCTACATTCTGGGGAACCCCAATGGGGAAAAGGTATAGCAGCCCAAGACCTCTCCCCAGACTCCTGGTGACTCCACACTGGAAGAGCAAACGACCTGTCATTTTTCCTGGTGTTTCTCTTCTTTCCCCTTTATACCTCCACCACTGAAGTCCCCTGTGCCAGAGTCCAGCCAAATCTGGGGGGTCCTATGCAAGAAAAGGGTGCCCTGTCCACCCCTTCCCCTTTCCCACCTCCTCCTCCCCACCCACCCCCAGTCCTCTCCCCATCCCAGCTTGATAGCCCTGCCCTTTCTTTCAGCTGTTCCGGAACCTCAGGACCCTCATGACTCCTTACAGGGTCACCTTTGAGTCCCCACTGGAGCTGTCGGCCCAAGGTGAGTCAGCATAGCCTATTTCCTGCTCTGGGGGCCACAGTGGGGCCACAGTGGGTGGAGTCCAGGAGGCCTCTGGCCAGGTCTGAGCGCGGCCTCGCTGTCCCCTGCCCAGGGAAGCAAATGATCGAAACCTACTTTGACTTCCGGCTGTACCGCCTGTGGAAGAGTCGTCAGCACTCGAAGCTGCTGGACTTGGATGAAGTCCTGTGAGGACCAGGGCTGCTGCCCGGTCACCACCAGGCCACTTTCTCTGGACCAGGGACTTGGGGCTGGGCTGCCTCCTCCCCCAGACCACTCAGTCCTGGTCTTGCCCGGCCGCTTCAGGGCACCTCAGACGTTCTCAGGTTCTCCCGCGGGGTCTGGTTCTTGCTGCGCTGATGGGGCATGATGGCCCCAGTCCCTGGGGAGGCCAGCGGATGGGCAAAGGCCAGGTACTACCTGCCCATGCCTCGCCTGGAGGCTGCAGCCCTAGGAATCCATCCGCGGGGTCTATAGAAATAAGTGCAATTTCCTACACCTGAAACAATTCAAAGGGAAGCAGTGTTACTAGTTAGCTAGTTACAGCATAGGCAACCGGCCCAGCCGCCCAGTGTGTGTTCTGGACCCTCTGCCCCTCCCCCCAACCCTGCCGTATTTGATCACCAGCACCAGGGTGGCCGTCCATGTGGGGCCGGCCTGAGCCACCAGCCTGGCTCTGTCCATGCCGGCCAAGTCTGTCTGTGCTTTCACTCCTCCCACCACCCCAGCCTGCTTACTCTGACCTCAGCTGGCACTGGACCTGGCAGGGGTGGCCTGGGCAGCAAAAAAAGGAAGGGCAGAGCCTCCCCCTCCTCTCAGAGGCTGCGCTGGGCTACAGCCCTCTGCCCATCTCTCCGAGCCCACCCAGCACTTTCAGTGCTGCCCATCAGGAGGCCTCATTCCTGCTCAAAGGTTTGGAGGCTCAGCAGCTTGGCAGGCCCTGGAAGGCAGGAAGCTCATTATGTGTGTCAGTGGGCTCCCAGGCCTGAGCCAAGTGGCAGAGGTGGGAGCTCCCCCACTTGGCAGGGAACTCACAGCCCTTTCCAGGGTCTGGCAGGGTGGGCTCTTTTGTATATAGCTGGGGCTAGGGGGCAGGCCCCCCTTTTGCAGAGCCAGGGGTCTGAGGGCACTTGGCTATGCCCCCAGCCAAAAGGGGCTGGGGGGGCTGGCTCTAAAAATGTACGATTATCCCTAGTGATCATTAAACCTGACTCTCCCCCACGGCTACCACCTGGGTCTGCCCTCTTTCAGTGCTCCTAAGGCCTCTCTGGGGCCCTGGAGTCAGACCGTGTCAGGGGCCACAAGCTGTGAGGGTGGGATGGGGCTACTCCGGCTCCTAGTGGGTCTAGGATAGGGAAGGGATGGAGAATGTGATCCTAGCAAAAGGCAGAGCCAGGTCTGCAGGAGAAAGCAGAGATTGTCCTCTGCCACCCACCCTGGGTACAATGCAGAGGGCTGTCCACCCCCTTGGCCCACCGTGTATGGTCAGTGGTGTGGCTACAGCTGGAGACCAGGGAGTGACCACGGGGGCAGATGACCACAGCCTCCATTGTTCCAGGTCCAAACTGCTGCTGGGCACAGCCAGGCCTGACTCAGGTGGTTATCGTCCGGTCACTGGGGACAGGAGCAGCTGACAGCAGGGCCTGCCCAAGGCCACCAGGGCAGCCACCTGTGTACATTATGGGCAGAGCCCGGTTAGCCCAAGGTCAAGTGTGCTGGGCCCACAAGGGAAGCAGCCCCTCCCTGGTTGGTGGGCACCTCCAAGGCTTCCCAGACTCCCAGCAGGGAGCTGAGGTTTTGATGCCAACTTAAATGTTTACTTCTAGGGATTTACATGAAATACCAAGTATCCATATGTTTTCAGCTCTAGTTACCCATGCTATTTGAAAGTGACACATCAGGAGATCACATGTGATGCAGCAATCTCTCCTGTATAGTTTATGGAACAAAGTCACTGCCACCTGGAATCTGCTGATACAGAGTAGGTCAAGTTTCTGGACCACCAGGCTGTGTTACTCAGAAGGCACATTTGAGTGTCAACTGCAGTCCTGAGCTCTGCGCCCGAAACAGCCAGACAGTGGATTGCCTCCTCTCCCTTTGCCTCACTCTAGCAGGGCCCCTGCAGTCTGGTGGGTTCTGGTGGGGCCTGGGGCTGTGGGAGGTGTGTTTTCCAGGTGGTTCACAAGGCTCCAGTCCTCATGCCCATAACCACCAGTGGGGGAGGGGTGTGATGGAAGGAGAGACGCTGAAACCGAGCACAAACTCCAAATGTGTAGACCAGGGGAGAAGAGGTGACTGCACTGGGGTGGGGGGCAGTGACCAAGGCACCCTGGACCACTGCCGCGTCCCCACCCTGCCTTGGCTGAAACATAAACAGGTATGTGAGCGATTAAGGACTAAAGTCCTTAGTATTTATAGAGTTTTTATATATTGATAAGAAAAAGACAAGAACTGTGGAAAGATGAGCACTCCCAGGAGACCAAATGGCTGGCGAGCAAATACTGATGTGGAAAGTCTGAGGAAAAGCCAACAAAAGCAGCAATGAAGTGCTTCTTTTCTTTATTTTTCTTTTTTTTTTTTTTTTTTTTAGTTTTGAAATGCTAGAGAGATGTTACTTTTTGACTATTGGCTTGGCAAAAAAAGGCTATTAAGACATTGTTGGTGAATATGTAAGAATATTCACATGTGAATATGTGAACTTTTGTGGCTTTTTTTGGAACTGAATCTGGTAGCAGTTCTTAAAATGAGAATAATTGATAAACTTAAAGGTTTGTCAAGCCCTCTCTGGCACCTTCTGTGACCATGCCCTCAGGATAGTGCCCACTAGTCCAAGTGTGGCCAGATCACATGGACGGCTTTCCAGGCAAAGGAGCAGGTTGTTCACAAGGCTTGTTGCTAAAGAAAAAGATGCAGGAGGCCCAAATACTATCTGGTAGAATGACCAGGTCATGCTGCAATTTGGTGAACAGTATCTCCTCTCCCCGTACTTGGGCATGCCTCCCTAGTCACCAGAAGGCCCTGGCCCACCCCCTGTTCTACCTGCTACTTTCCAGCCCACTCTTGGGGAGTAGACACTCTGGCCTGCATGTCCAGGCCCACCCACACATCTCCCAGCAGCCATCCCAGAGCAGCCTGTTGGCTTAGGTGTGCACCCTGGCAGAGCAACTTCCTTGACAGAGCTGATCTGGGGGCTGGCCTGAGGGTGTGGGGGACATCCTGCTGGTGGAGGTGTCTAAAAGCGTGCTGAAGTGCAGTTCCTGTTCTGAAAACAAAAGGAAACCTCTTTAAATGGGAGTAACCAGGTGGGTGTCACGGCAGTGGTCGGGGTGCTGGAGCAGCCCCTGCTGTAGCCTGGCTTGGAGGGGCTGAAGGAGAAAGTATGAGACCTGCTTGTGTATGTGGCAAGATGGACCCTGTTGGCTCCCTGCCCTCAGCCTGGAGCCTTCAAGCAAGTGGCTGTCTCCCCTTCTTACTGGATTGAGAGCTGAGAAGGTAAATTTGAGGAGTCAGGAAGCTGGAAAGTACCAGAAAACCACCCACAAGGGCACTGTGAGCCCCCACCCCCACACAGGCTGTGTATGTACCCAAAGACAAAACTGACGTGACACGCCACCAGGAACACACACATGCCCAGAGCAGAAGGTGTCCCAAAAGCTTCTAATAGGAAACTGACCTGTGCCCAGAGCCCACTGAGGCTGAAATTAAAACCAGAACCCCCAAATCAGGAAAATGATAAGACAGGTGGTAAAATTGTTGCCAGATCAAGGAGTCCGTCCGCTTCTCACCCAAGCCAATCAACAGAGAAGCGAATGATCAGTTTTATTTTTATTTACAGAAAAGCCATTAATTTTGGAGAACAGCCCGGATGTTTCTTCAAAGAACTGTTTTCTGCCTCCTTTAACTTTGTTACGTTTTATTCTTCCAGTAAAAGTAAACATCAGCAAACAATCCTCCTCATAGGTTACAAAGCAACACAGTATCTTCTTATCTTAAAGTGGTGTATCTTTAAAGCATTTTTATTTAGACTAAATTTATAGTTAGTCAACACTTCATTGGGTGCACAGAGCATCCTGGGTCCTTGACGAGTACCATGAAGTCTATTCCCCCAACTATTCTTTTCTTTTTTTTTTTGAGACAGAGCCTCAAGCTTTCACCCTGGATAGAGGGCTGTGGCATCACAGCTCACAGCAACCTCCAATTCCTGGGCTCAAGCGAGTCTCTTGCCTCCGCCTCCCAAGTAGCTAGGACTGCAGGTGCCCGCCACAACGCCCGACCATTTTTTGGTTGCTGCCATCATTGTTGTTTGGCGGGCCCGGGCTGGATTCGAACCTGCCAGCTCAGGTGTACGTGGCTGGCGCCTTAGCCCGCTGAGCCACAGGCGCCGAGCCATCCCCCAACTATTCTATGACAGTAGACTTTGGAAGTGAATAAACAATCTTCAGATGTCAGCATGTGGGCTGGTTCAGCCTTCTTAGGGCCTGATTAGCAGCGCCTTGCAGGAAATGAACACCTACTGGTAACAATATAAACTAACAAAGACTTTGTGCCATTATAAAAATGCTCAAATGAACCATTGTGAGCACTTAAACAAAATATTAGAATGTGAAATATAGCAAAGAATTAGAAGATACAACAAAGGCTTAATAGATTTTTTTTAGATAGAATTTTGCTATTTTACCCAGGCGAAAGTACAGCGGTACAATCATAGCTTACTGCAGCCTCAAACTCTTGTGCTCAAACGATCCTCCTGCCTCAGCCTCCCAAGTAGCTGAGAGGTGTCTGCCACACCCAGCTAATTAATAAAAATTATTTTGGTAGAGACAGGATCTTGCACAGGTTGTTCTCAAACTCTGCCTTGGTCTCCCAAAGCTGGGATTACAGGTGTGAGCCACTGTGCCCAGCCAGAAATTTTAGAACTGAGAAATAAAGTCGAAAAAAACAAAACAAAAATCTCATTGGATAAACGCAATAGCAGAACGGAAATGATAGGGAAAGGAATTGAGGAACATGATAAATCCTCAAGAGATTATCCAACCTGAGCAATGAAAAAAAATTAAAATATAAGTGAACAGAGCTATGGGGAATAACATTCATATCTCTGGAGCCCCAGAGAAAAAAGAAAAGTATAATGCTGAAAAAATATTTGAAGAAACAAAGAGCGAACCACCCCATTTAGTTAAAGAGACGACCCTATAGATGACAGAAGCTGAGGCCCCCTCAACAGGCTATACCTGAAGAGACCCATACCTGACACATAATCAAACTGCTGGAAATGAAAACACAGAATAGGTCTTGAAAGCAGCTAAAGAGAAATGACAGTTGACCTAGAGAGGAACGACAATTCAAATGGCAGCGTGCACAAATTCAGCTGTTCTAACAATGAGTTGCAGGCAAGGCAGCTTAAACACGAGATTAATTTTGTTATAGTTCTGGAGGCCAAAAAGTCTAGCATCAAACTTGATGTAAGTAGATGCAAAGTGAAAGGATGGAAAATGATATGCCCTGCAATAGTAATCAAAAGAAAAAGGGAGTAGCTGTGTGTTAATATCGCAGGAAGTAGACTTCAGAGTAAAGAAGTGTGAAAAAGGGCCATTCCTCAAAAGCGTGTAACAACTCAAAAGCACGCACCTAAAAACAGCTGCCATATATTTGAACCAAACCCCAACAGAACTGAAAGGAGAAATAAACAAATACAATAGGATACATCAGTGTTCGTTTCTCAGAATTAGTGAAAAGAACATCAGCAAAGACATAAAATAACTGAGTAATACCATCTACCAACTAGACATAATTACTTTTATAGGACATACCACCCAACAATAGCAAAATACACATTCTTCTCAAATGCACATGAAACATGCACCAAGATAAACCATATCCTCGTTCAAAAAAACTTAGCAAATTTAAAATAAAATTATATAAATTATGTTCTCTGACCATAATGAAATTCAAGCTAGAAGTCAGTCACTAAAAAAATGATATCAAGAAAACACCAAACACTTGGAAATTAAACAACACAATTGTAAATAATCCATGGATCAAAGAGGAAGTATCGTGGAAATTTAAAAAATATTTTAAACTGAATAAAATAAAAACATAACATTTAAAAAATTGAGAGATGCAGCTGAAGCAGCACTTACAGGGAAATTTGTGGCACAAAAGCTATTAAGAAAAAGGAAAAGTCTCAAATCATTGATATAATCTTCAAGAAACCACAGAAGAGCAATATAAGCCCAGTTCAAGAAGAAGAAAGGAAAAACATGTAACAGCAGAATTCAAAAACTAAAACCATCGGGGAAAATTATGAAACAGAAAGCTGGTTCTTTGGAATGATCAATGCAATTGATAAACCTCTAGCAATACTGGCAAAAATAAGGAGCAGACACAAGTTGCCAGTATGAAAAATGAGAGGGCTATTTCTAAAACAGACCCCACAGACATTAAAAGGATAACAAGGAAATACTACGAATACTTGTATTCATATACATTTGACAGCTTAGGCAGAATTGGTCAAATCCTTGAAAGCCACAAACTAGCAAAAGTCATGAAATAGGTAACTCGAACAACCCTCTGTCTATAAAGATCTGAATTTGTAAGCCAGGTACAGTGGCTTCCACTGGTGATCCCAGCACTCTGGAAGGCTGAGATGGGTGGATTGCTTGAGCTCAGGAGTTGGAGACCAGCCTGACCAAGAGTTAGACCCACATCTACTAGAAATAGAAAAATTAGCCAGGCGTTATGGTGGGCACCTGTAGTCCCAACTGCTTGAGAGGAAGAGTCAAGAGAATGCCTTGAGCCAAAGAGTTTGAGGTTGCTGTTGAGTTACTGATACCAGAGTTTTGGTCTCCGAGATCCACGGATTAGTGGTAAATTAGGATTTATTTACAGAAACAAAAGTTACAACAACTACAAAATCCAAACCTCCTGGCATAGAGAACCCAAGAGGGGAACAAGCTCTCCTGCTCCCTCTTGGAGGTCTGTTCTTAGGCTCTCTGCTCAGGGGTTTATATAGTTGCAGGGGGTTGTTTTGCCAGGACTCAATGTTGACTTTTAGGGCATGGGTATTCTTCAGTTACAGCTTGTGGAAAGAAGGATCAGGCCTTGGGAACTTACATGAAATTGACCAGTCAGAAGTCCAGGAGGAGACAGCAAGGTGCCATCCATGAAACTGACCAGCTAAAAGTACATGGGGAAGAGACAGCAAGGCCCAGTATCTCCCCCAGGTGTCTGGCTCTTCCAGAAAGCCCAGTATCTCCCCCAGGTGTCTGGCTCTTCCAGAAAGCTAGTTCCTCCATCAGCGGAAGCATCAGCACTCCCAGGGCTAAGGTGGCAGGTCTTGGGCTGCCTTATCCTGCATCACTATGACGCCATGACACTCTACCAAAGGTGACAGAGTGAGACTCTGTCTCAAACACACACACACACAAAAATAAAACAAATGGCATGGAAACAACTAGTTGTTTATATGTAAAGAAAATGAATCTTGATCTAAACATCACATCTTGTACAAAGATTAACTCGAAAAAGATCATAGATCTAAATGGACAACAAAACTGTAAAAATTTTAGGAGAAAGAAATCTTCATGACCTGAGGCTAGACAAAGAGTTCTGACGATAATGACATGCAAAAAACCATCCATAAAAGAACAAATTGATAAATTAGATTTCATCGAAAAATTGAAAATTTGCTCTGTGAAATACACTAAGACAGTCGAAAGACAAGTTGCTCACTGGGGAGAAACATTTGCAAGGCCTGACAAAGGGCTAGTATGTAGGATATATAAAGAATTCTCTAAACTTAGCATTAAACAATTCAATTAACAATGGACAAAGGGGCTCGGCACAGTGGCTCACACCTGTAATCGCAGCACTCTGGGAGGCTGAGGCGGGCAGATTGCCTGAGCTCACAGGTTCAAGACCAGCCTGAACAAGAGTGAGACCCTGTCTCTAAAAATTAATTTTAAAAAAAAATGGGTGAAGGAGTTATGATAAAGGCAGCAGAAGACAAGCAGACGCTGTGCGAGCTTGGCGCCTGTGGTTCAATGGGCTGAGGCGCCAGCCACGGACACCTGAGCTAGAGGGTTCGAATCCAGCCTGGGCCCGCCAGACAACAATGACGGCTGCAACCAAAAGATGGCCGGGCGTTGTGGCGGGTGCCTGTAGTCCCAGCTACTTGGGAGGCAGAGGCAGGAGACTCGCTTGAGCCCAGGAATTGGAGGTTGCTGTGAGCTGTGATGCCATGGCGCTCTCTCCAGGATGACAGCTGGAGGCTCTGTCTCAAACAAAAAAAAAAAAAAAAAAAAGAAGACGCTGTGTGAGCAGCCTAGGCACCACACTGATGTGCAGCTGTGCTGCTTCCAGATTGGCCAAAACTGCAAACCGCAACATCAATTGTTGGCAAAAACAGAGAAATTGGATCTCTCACACTAGAAATCAGTTTGGCAGCTTTGTCTCGAGGTAAAGGAGAGAGCAATCTCTCCTGGGTATTTACCCAAAAGGAGCAAAAGTGGGAGGCGTGCGCATCAGTGTCCACAGCAGCTCTGTTCCTGATTCAAAGCCCATTGAATACTCAATGGGGTCCATCCCTAAAAGGGGACACTCCCAGGGCACAAGGAAGGGCACCGGTGCCCCACAGTGCGGGCCTGCGAACCCGGTGCCGCCCCCGGGGTAGAGAGGGGCGTGGCAGGCCTGACAGGGCTGCTTACGGGAGCCTGGGAAGGCGGTGACTTTCCTGTATTATTTTTTAAAAAGTGAGCAACAGAGGAAGAGGCCAGAGCCGGGCTTGCCCCGCCCTAGTCTCCCCATGGAGGGGGTTGGTGGGGGGACAAAGTCCACCTGGGCAGGGAGGGCCTGGGTGGGTCTCTCTCAGTGGGAACACCTGCCCTCCCAGTGGCCCTGTAGCAGGAAGGTCATCTTGAACCAAGGACACTGGCCCTCCCCTCCCTCCTCTGCCCAGGACTGGTGGACCTATAGGGGTCAATGTCACCCGTGACCCTGGAGTAGGGGATAGCCCTGGTAGCCACCCAGCTGGCCTCAGTCTGTGAGTCTGTGGGCTGGGAGTGGGTGGACACACACCCATTTGCCCCCACCAGCAATGGACCCAGACCCAGGTGGGCGGTGACTGGCTGCGTAGTAGGGAGGCTGGACACAGCGGCAGGACTGGGAACCTCAGAGCAGATCTTCCTGCTTGCTGCTGACACAGGTTGCTGGCCAGGCCAGGTGAGGGGGCAAGGGCCAGTCCTGGTCTGAGAGGAGCCCAACCTGATCTGGAGGGACCCTGTCCTAGGTCTAAGGGGGGCTGTCATGGTTTTGGGGGGCTATCCTGATTCAGGAGGCCCCTATCTTAGTCTTGTGGGGCTTGTCTTGGTTTGGGGTGTCATCTTGGTCTTGGGGGGGCCATTCTGATCTGAGGGGTCCATCCTCATTTAAGAAGGGCCATCCTGGTATTGGGGGGCCCAACCTGATATTCAGGGGCCTGTCTTGGTCTTGTGGGCCTGTCCTGGTCTGAGGGGAGCCTGTCTTGGTCTTGGGGGGCCTGTCCTGGTCTGGGGGGCCTGTCTTTGTCTTGGGGGGCCTGTCCTGGTCTGAGGGACTGTCCTGGTCTGGGGGGGCCTGTCCTGGTCTGAGGGACTGTCCTGGTCTGGGGGGGCCTGTCCTGGTCTGAGGGACTGTCCTGGTCTGGGGGGGGCCTGTCTTTGTCTTGGGAGGCCTGTCCTGGTCTGAGGGAGGCCCTTTCCTGGTCTGAGGGGGGCCTGTCTTTGTTTTAAGGGACATGTTGTGGTCTTGGGAAGCCCATCTTGGTCTTAGGAGGCTTGTCCTGGTATAAGGGGGGCTTATCCTTGTCTTGAGGGCCTGTCCTGGTCTGAGGGAGGCTGTCCTGGGCTGTAGTGCTATCTTGGTTCGGGGGAGGGTCCATCTGGTCTTGGGCAGCCTGTCCTTGCCTGAGGGGCTGTACTGACCTAGGGGCTACATTCCCTGGAGATAGAATATCAGGGGGTCCCTGTGTTCCCGCTCCCTTCCTGTCCTCTGCTGTTCCTGTTAGGTGGCCTGTGGCCAGGGTATGCTTAGGGATATAGGCTGGGTCCTGTCTGGGTCTGGGCGGTCACCCATCTTCTCTCCTTAAAATGGCCTCATATCTCTTTCACACACACACAATATCATGGGGATCTTTACTCTCACCACATGCCCAGGAACCAGGACAGGACTAGCATGGTCCCTGTAGGCCACTCATGTTGGCAGGGGTTGCATTCTCAGGGGTCACACGATATGACACAGAATCACATGCACCTCAGTACTGGAGACTTGGCATGCAGTTCCTGCCAAGCAAGCAGCAGGCCCAGTGCGACCTGGCAGGGTGCCTGGTGACCCTGCACACGGGTGTGGCCCATGGCAGCTTGCAGGCTGGGACCTCTTGCTGGCCCTTCATGACATAAAAGGGTGTGGATACCTTGGCTGCCGAGCTGGACTTGTCCTGGGCCCCACACAAATGGCATTTTGGGTTCAGTTTCCTGCCTATGGCCATCTGTGACCCATTAAAGCAGTGGTTCTCAACCTTCCTAATGCCACAAACATTTAATACAGTCCAAAGGAGTCGTGACCCATAGGTTGAGAACCACTGCACTAAAGTACTTCAAAATCAGATTAGAGAAATCCAAGTTTGGGTTTTATTTATTTATTTATTTTTTCATTTATATTTATTTATTTTTGTTTGAGACAGAGTTTCACTCTGTCACCCTGGGTAGAGTGCCATGGCATTATCATAGCTCATAGCAACCTCAGACTTTTGAGTTTGAGCAATTTTCTTGCCTCAACCTCCTGAAGTAGCTAGAAACCAGATGTCTTTCTTAAGAAGCCCCAGCATCACAGTCCTTTGATGGAGAAGAGGCCTCAGCCTGGGTTCACATGTGGCCCTTAGCCCCAGTGGCCACTGCTCTGCCCTGGAGAGGCCAGGATGGGGGCCACAGAGCCCTGGCACCCTCAGAGTCCAGAGCTAGGCTCCTGCTCCTATGGGGGTAGAACATGGGGTTCCTCCAGACAACACAGGGGCCCACAGGGGTTGCCTTTGCCCCAACAGCAGTACCATACAGGCTTTCGGGACCCTGTTGGGGCTATACCCCCAGACCAGGTCCCCACTGCCCCTGGGACCCTGGGCAGAAGACTCCCACAGTGGGGTGCTTGGTCTGCCCACTGAGGCTTCCACAATAAGGTGCTTGGTCTGCCCACTGAGCACCTCCAGTCACCCACCCCACCAAGGGGGACTGCCCAAGCCTCAGGGTGGCACCCAGGGCGAATGGCTTTCCAGGACAGGCAGCTGCATCTCAATGGAGACAAGGCGCCCCTCTGGAGGGCTGGCCAGGGGCCGCAGGTAGAGTCTGATGCCCACGACTGACCTCTACCCCTGCAGGAGCAGCCCTGCCCTCACCATGGGGCTGACCCGGAAGGAGCAGGTCTTCACAGCCCTGCTGGGGTTCGCGGTGGCCTCAGGACTCACAGCGCTGGTCCTTGTCCTAGTGGAGGCTACCAACGTCCTCCTGCCCCCAGGCACCAAGGTGCGCCCAGACAGAGCAGGGGGAGCTGAGCTGGGTTGCTGGGCGCAGCCCCTCCTCCCCTCCTGATCCTGGTGCCACCCACAGTTTGGGATTGTGATTGACGCTGGCTCCTCCCACACATCCCTCTTCGTGTACCAGTGGCCGGCGGACAAGAAGAATGGTACTGGCGTTGTCAGTCAGGCCCTGGCCTGCCAGGTAGAAGGTCAGTGCTGCCAGCTGGGCCCCACTGGGTGGAAGTCTGGGAGGCAGCGCAGAGGGCAAGACTATGTGGGGCCAGGCAGGAGCTACTGCAATTCCACCCCAGGGCAAAAACAAGTCAACCTACAGGGAAAGGGTCAGAGAGGCCAAGTGACTTGCTCAAGGTCACACAACGGGGCCATGGGAAGAAGCAACACTGCCCAGGCCATGCCACCTCTGCCAGCATCTGCTGCCCAGTGTCTGTGCTGACTGAGGCTGCTAGCAGCAGGGGTGCCTGCCCTGGGACCTGAGGTGGGAAACAGAAGGCCCAAATTTGTTTCTGATTTATTCTTCACAATTTGAGATGTCAGAAGTCCAAAATCAAGGTGTCTCAGGGCTGCACCTGGCTAAGACCCCAGGGGAGGATCCATACTGCCTCTCCCAGTTCTGGTGGCCTAGGCTTGTGGCTCCATTGCCCCACCTTCTGCCTCCACCTTCAGATCTCCATCTCCATCCCCCATCAAGGATACTAGTCCATCAGGCAGTCTAGGATGATCTCATCTCGAGATTGCTAATTTCTTCCACTGAGAAGATCTTCGCTCCAGCTTAAGTCACATTCCCAGGCTCCAGGGTACAGAATGGGGCCACGTCTTTGGGGACCTAGACCAGCAGCCTGTCCTGGACTCTGTGTTTCAGGGCCTGGAATCTCCTCCTACGCATCCAACCCAGCACAAGCTGGCGAGAGCCTGCAGGGCTGCCTGAAGGAGGCGCTGGCACGGATCCCAGAGGCTGAGCATCGGGGGACACCCATGTTCCTAGGGGCCACGGCTGGCATGCGGCTGCTCAAGTGAGGGGCCTCCACCACTGGGAGTGGGGCAGGTGCCAGGCTGGGCTCCAGCCAGCTTGGCCCTGTCCTCTCTGCCCAGCCAAAAGAACAGCTCCCAGGCAGAGGACATCTTTGCAGCAGTCACCCGGGTTCTGGGCCAATCTCCTATGGATTTTCGGGGCGCTGAGCTCCTGGATGGGCAGGATGAAGGTGCCTTTGCCTGGGTCACCGTCAACTATGTCCTGGGGCTGCTCATCAAGGTGCCCAAGGAGGCCCATGGTGGGGTGATGGGGGGAACCACAGGACCAGCATGGCTGATAGCTCCATCTGTGTTCAGTTCTCATTCTCTGGAGAATGGACCCAGCCTCCAGAGGGAATGCTTATGGGTGCCCTGGACCTGGGGGGGGCCTCCACCCAGATTGCCTTCACGCCTGGGGGCCCCATCGAGGACGAGAGTGCCCTGGCCACCTTCTGGCTATATGGCTCCAGCCACCACGTCTACACACACAGCTACCTCTGCTTTGGGCGGGACCAGGTGCTAACAAGGCTCCTAGCCAGGATGGTGCAGGTCAGGCTGGCCCGGTGGGGTGGGGGAGTGGAGGGCTGCTGACTGGTCCGGTGCTTAGGCCTCCCTGTTCCTGCAGAACAGCACTGATGGCCTGGTCCGACACCCCTGCTACCACAGTGGCTACCGCACCATGCTGGCCCCAGGCCCCCTGCATGAGTCCCCATGTGTCCATCCTATGGCCCCCCAGAACCTCACCCAGAACCTCACAGTGGAAGGGACAGGCAACCCTGGGGCCTGCATTGAAGCCATTCAGGAACTCTTCAACTTCTCCAGCTGCCAGGGCCAAGGGGACTGTGCCTTTGACGGGGTCTACCAGCCCTCCCTGCAAGGCCAGTTCTACGTGAGAGCCAACAATGACCACCCCAGGAACGGGAGGGATGGGAAGGATGGGAGATACGGGCCAAGCTTTGGCTGGCTTCTGGGGACTCCGGGGCTCCCTGTGGGGGGGGGGGACTGACCCCTGGCGTGGCCTCGCCCAGAAACTCCTGTGCCCCCTAGGCCTTCTCCAACTTCTTCTACACCTTCCACTTCCTGAACCTCACGTCCAGGCAGCCACTGGGCACTGTCAACGCCACAGTGTGGAAGTTCTGCAAGATGCCCTGGAAGCTGGTGGGTGGCCCCCAGACTCCCAGGGTACAGGGCCCCTGGGCAGGCAGTAGAGTCTAGGGACTGTGGGCATGGAGGACAGCACCTTGGCTGTCCTGCTCCAGCTGGGAGCCCAGAGGATAACCAACGGGGGCACCAGCCTCAGGTTGGCTGTGGGGTAGGGCAGCACCAGGCTCCTCTGGACAGCTCAGGTTCCAAGGGACAATGGGAAGAGTTCTCTGCCAAATGCCTGACCCCTCCTGTTATTTGGAGATCAGAGCACAGAGGGTCCACCATGGCTGAGTGGTTGTGGGCCCTTACCTGGCCCCTTGGCCTCCTGGGCCCCAGGTGGAGGCCAGCTACCCTGGGCAGGCCCGCTGGCTGCCTGACTACTGTGCCTCAGGCCTGTACATCCTCGTCCTCCTGCTGGAGGGTTTTGGATTCAGTGAGGAGACTTGGCCCAGCATCGAGTTCCACAAACAGGTGACTACCTCCCCAGCATAAGGGCAGGGGTGGGCTCTGGGCAGCCACCCTGCAGCCCTGAGAGGCCCATGTGTCCCACAGGCTGGTGGCATGGACATCGGCTGGACGCTGGGCTATATGCTGAACCTGACCGGCATGATCCCGGCTGAGGCGCTGACCCAGTGGCGGGCAGAGAGCTACAGCATCTGGGCGGCCGGAGTGGCATTTGTGGTGCTGACCCTGGTGGCCATTCTGGGGGCAGCTATGGTCCAGCTCCTCTGGCCTCAGGAATAGCCCGCCCATCTGGGTGAGTGCCTCCACCCTGGACTCAGAAGCCTTCCTGAGGCCTGACGGCTACAGTGGCTCGTTCTGTGGGTTCTGGCCTCACAGTCCTGGACACCCTGGTCAGGGCCTGCTGGCCACTAAGAGTGCATGGCCCTCACCCATGGCCCTCCATCCTAGCCTCCCAGGGCAGTGGGTGCCTTTCTGCAGTACCCCAAGGCCATGTGCAGGGGCCTGTGTAAAGTCTGTCTCAGGGGCCACTGATGGAGCAGGGAGGAGCTTGGGAGCTGCAGCCAGAAGGATGCGTGGGCCACTCGGGGCTGGAGAAACCTGGTTGCTGTAGTTGTCTGACCAGATGGACGGAGTCCAGGCACCATAGTGCCTCCTGGGCCAGCCCCTCCCACGCTCTCTTGGAAGCTTTGGTCAGGCCTCTGTCAGTCACTTAGCCTGGGATGTGGACCAGATCATGTGGGGGTGTTTTTATTAAAACCTCCTGGACACAGGATTTCCTGGGGCTGATCCTCCCTGCTGGGCCCTGGGGCAGGCGGGATCCTCACTGGCGCTGAATGGCAGGGGCCACGAAGCACTTGGGGAAGATGCCGATGCGGCCGTCCCTGTGGCCTTCCAGCCAGGCCGCGTCCACTGCAGGGTTATGCCCAGCACTCAGGGCGTGTCACCTCAGCTTGGTCTCAGGGTGGTACATCATACTCGTGCACAGGCTGAGCCCCCAATCCCTCACATCCCAGGCCCCTACTCCACACCCCATAGGGCTTGGGGAGGCCGTGCCCACCTTCACAGAGCACGTCCACTGTGTCCCCCTGCTGGAAGTCCAGGTCCTCGGGCCCCTGGGCTGCATAGCTGTGTTGGGCCACTACCTGGTAGAGGACAGGCCGCCCCCCTACCCCCTGCATTGGAAGGAGGGCTGCAGGATAAGTCAGGCACTGGGAAGGGAAATCCTTAGGGCCATCCTGACCCTCAGGGCCGCCCTGCCCTGCACCTCCCTTGACTTACCTCACACTGGAGCCGCAGCCCTCTGGGGACAGTGGCCACATCTAGCCATACGCTCTGCAGTGCCTCCTCCCCGGAAATGGGAACCCAGTGCCCGTGCTCACCGGGGGCTTGGTAGCTGCAAAAAGACTTCTCAACATGGCCTGGAGGGGACTGCCTGGGGATTGCAAGGAGGGCATGACCTCTGATCCTTGTGCTGACCCTTTCAACTGCTGTCTTTGCCTGAGAGGTGCCCACCTAAGCTGCCCCAGCTGGGCCTGGCGAGTGAGGGCCTGCCCCAGGAGTGCACGCAGGCTGGACAGGTCAGCTCCCCTCTGGGCCTCCAGGGCCACAGTGAAGGCACACTGCACAGTGATGGTCACCCAGGGCTCAGGAATGCTGGTGGCTGTTCTCTGGAAGGAAAGAAGTGGGATGGCCTCTGAGTCCAGGGCTGTGGGCTGGACTTTGGGTCCAAGGGTGAAGGCAAAAACTGCAGTGGGAATTCGGAACTGAGGGCTTGCAAGGATTAACTCTGAAGGTGGGGCCTGGCCCCGGGAGTGGCTGATGGGTGAAGGTGGGGGTTCCCTCTTACCCCAGCACCTTCTATGTCCTCAGCAGGGCCGGGGCTAGGCTCCCCAGATGCCAGCAACCCTGCAGGACAGAGCAGAGACTCAGTCAGTACCTCCCACACCAAAGCAGGACACCTATGACTACCCCAAGCTCACTTTGAAGACATCCCCTACCTGTGCATGGAGGAGCCTGTCTTCCAACTTGCTCCACATGGGGTCTCTGCAGGGGAAGCACAAGCTGGCAGGCCTAGGGGCAGGAGCCACCATGGGGACAGCCCCATGCCTGTCTCCCAGGCCCCTGCAGAGCAGCAGCTCAATTTGGGGGGTTCTCTGGAGTCCCTAGGAAGCTCAGAACACAGTCCAGGGACTGGCTACTGCATTGGCTTGACTTTAACTTTTAACCCTAAATTGGGCACTCAGTGAATGGATAAGGGACACATGGCAGAGCTGAGACTAGAGTTCAATAGCAACTCCCACCAGGACTGTCAGTGTGAAGGTTTAGGCCAATAGAGCACCCATCGGGTTTTAATTCATTGGACACACTGACAGACAAAGTCACTAGGAAGGTATTGCCATCGGGTCAGGAACACCAAGTGCTCAAAAACCCACGCAGACTTAGCAGATGGTTTAAACGTGTGAGGGAATTTAATTGCACACAGTTGTAAAGGGCACTGAGCACTAAGCTGGGAGTGAGTTCCAGTGGAGGAACGTTTGAAGGCGACTACTTTAGACTGTGTCCTCTGAAGCGGAACTTTTTCATCTGAGGCCTGCTCCCCCAGCTCCTCCCAATTCCAGCCTAGGGCACCAGGGCCAGGAAAGGGGAGTGACAGCCTGTTGCTGGAGATGCAGGGGCAGGAGCCCTGGGCCCCCCCCAGACTGCCCAGCCCCCCTCACCTATCCCTCCTGGTCACTCATGCCCAGAGTGGCGGGAAGAGCCACTGCTGGGAGACCTCTGCTGGACACCACCTCCCTCCTGTCCTGATGACCAGCGCCTGCCCTCGTGCACAGCTGGGCAGCTCCATCTGGGCTTCCTGGTGGTGGACTCACCTACCAGGATGGCTCTGCCTATTCCCCCCACATGGGTCCCGCGGGCACGGCCCAGGCTCACACACTTCTTCCTGGTGGGAGACCAATGTGCAGTGGTCAGCCTGCCCTGCTTGATCAGGACCAGCCTCTGTCCGTGCGTCGACTGGGCTGTGGTGGACGCTGGCTCTTTGGGGGTCTACAACTCTGGCCCTGGGGGAGGAGGGAGGCCCCTTGTTCTCAGGGCTCACCCAGGTAGGGCCAGTGCCCCTGCCCTGGTCCGAGGGTCTCAAGAAAGACCAACCCGAGCTGAGGTGCGTGTGGAATCCGCTGCCCAGGATTGCGGGCCTGTCTGTCCCCCACAGCCTGAGCCACCTTGAGCAGTTCCCCCCTGCAGCCTCATTTGTCAAATGTAGTAAAAACCCTACCCCAGCACCTAGTGGTTACTGTGAGGCTTGGCAATGTCCTGGGGGACTGGGTCCTCTCCCCGGGCAGCTCAGCCCACACCCTTGTCCCCCCACTCTCAGTGCTGCCTGGAGCTATGGTGACACTGTGGTCTCAACCATCTTCCCATCCACCAAATCCTAGGCCCCCCACCTCCCTCAGAGGCCTGGGAGTGGGAGCTGGAGGTAAAGGGAGGGGGCCAAGAGAGGCTAGACTCCCCTTTCCTGGCACTGGGGTACAAGCCAGTTTCAATCTGGAAGTGGTTTGCACAGGTTTTATCCCCTGGCCAGGAGTGGCCTCCCAGAAGGGCCTCTGCCCAGCAAGAGAAGGACATACAAAGGACAGGCCCCTCCTACCGTGGTGCAGCCCCGGGCCTGGCTTCAGGGTTCACACCCTGTCCCTGTGGGCAGAAAGTGACAACCTCTTCAGGTCAAGAGCATAGGTAGCAAATGGCTCTCCTTGCTCCCACCAAGTGGTTTTGGTGGGCCCTTCCATGAAGATGTGATGGCCACCCTGCCAGTTCCTACCAGAGGATCTCTGTGCCCTGGAAAGGGATACAGGGCAGGACAGGCCTGGGGCCACCTACTCACCTGTGGCTGCTGAGGACAGACGCCCGAGCACTGGTCTTCAGGGAAGGCAGAGGCCACCACCTGGCAGGGGAAGGGAGCAGCAGGTCAGGGGGCCCTGTGAGAGCCCAACCTGAGACTGCTGGACCACCACAGTGGGAAAAATGAGTTTAGTAGAGGAAAACATCTGCTGGTAATTTTAACTTATTTTTAGCACAACCTTTAAACTATATATTTTTTTCTTATGAACAGTCTTCTGCTGTGACAGACTCCAAACTGATGCATCAATTCAGCTCAGAGCCCTGCCCCACCCACTCTGGGGCCTCCCAGAGACCTGCCTTGGCAGCTGGTCAAACAGGCAGTGCCCCTTGGGCCTGAGCACTATTATAGGTGATGTCAGTATGCAGCTGGCCTAAGGGTCACCACGGCAAAACCAGGTAGTGTACCTGGGTAGTCACCTGCTTCCTCATGTTCTAACTCTGCCTTTGGTGGTGAGCTGCTTCCCAATGCCCTGTGATTTGCAGTGCTGCCTGGCCCTGACCTGGGAGTTGGCATGATGTGGCCCCCAGGCCAGCCAAGCAGGGCCCTCTCTGGGACCTTGAGACATAGAGGCCAGAGGGTGTGGCTATGGCCAGGCTGATCAGGGCAGCAGCACTCCACAGGTCACCGTCATGAGGGCATGAGCCTGCAGATGGCTCTGGTTGATCCTGTCCCAGGGTCACAGCCCAATTTGGGGTGCCTACCCCCAAACCTGAGAGGCAATGCAAGGATGGCCTACCTATTTTCTACTCTCCAGACCTCTATAATGACCTTACTAGCCAGGCCCACGTGTCCCTGTGAACACCACTGAGTTCTGAACTGCACAATAGGGGCTCTTGAAGGCTGCGCTGCCCTCCCCGGCCCACTGGGCAGCTCACCTTGGCCTTGCCCAGGAAGTCCACAGGCTGCAGATGCTCTAAGTGCCGCCGGCGAGGCCGGAAGACCTCGCCTCTGGGGACCTGCCGAGGCTGCAGGGAGGCCTGTTTCTGAACAGGAGATGTCCAGCTGATGCAGACCTGAGTGGCTCCCCAGGCCCACAGCTGTGGTACTGAGCCCTGGAGCAGAAGGGCCGCTTGGGCACCCCTACTTCCATAGGTCATAGGAAGCCACAGCAGGCCCACATGGGACACCAGGGCCACCTCCCTCTGGATGCTTCCTCACCTTATGAAGTTGGTCTTGAGGGGCCAAGGTGGACATGAGCCCTAAGCCACGTCCCAGGCCAGGTCTCCTCACCTGTACTTGGTCCAGGGCAGCATCCAGGCTATCCTGGGCCCACTCTGGCCACTTAGATGTGGCCTCCACTAGGCTGTCGGAGGCCTCAGTCCAAAGCCCCAGCTGGCACTGTGTTGCCGCCACATTGTACAGCACCTGAAAGGAGGCCCAGGTGACAGCAGGAATCTGACTCCACACCAGGTCCTTCCCAGTCCCTCAGTTCCACACCCAGTCCTTCACTTAGCCCCTCACTTGGTCCCACACCTGGTCCCATCCTTGGTCCTTCCATTGTCCCCTCACCTGGTCCCTCGCTTGGTCCTTCTCCTGATCTCTCACCTGGTCCCCCCCAGTCCCATCCCTGGTCCCACACCTGGTTGCCACCTGGCCCCACACCCAGTCTGCCTTGGTCCCAGCCTGGGCTCCCCAGCCACAGCACCTGAGGGCTCTTCTGGTGTCCATCTGACATGAGGGCAAGACCCGGGCCACTTGTAGCCTGCCTGATTTGCTCTTGGGCAGCCAGGCATCGTCCAGCCTCTGTGTGCCCAGTGTGCCCCATTGGCAGGGCCTCACCTTCCAGACCTAGCTGGAGTCATTCATTGCTATGGGCTGTCTTCTGCTTGGGACATCAGATGCTGGTCTCTTGGGGCATGGCCTGGACTGTGTCCCCTGTTTTGCATTTGGCTACACCCTCTCTGGTGTTCCACTATACCCTGCTCCCCTACCCATCTGGGATGCATCTGAGGAGAGTCCTTGCTAGGGGTCCAGGGAACACTCAAATCCTCCCCCAATGAGAAAGAACTTTTTCATGGCTGAGTTAAAGCTGCCCACGGCATCAATGACAGCAAAGCCACATGGTGCTCCTAGGAGCCAACCCTGCCACCCAACCCCTTGTCCCCTCTGTGCACCCTGTTGGTCCCTCCCCATGGCCCTCAGTACCCATAGCCTGTTCTCTGGAGTCCCCACTGCCCAGCCAAGATAGCCCCACCCTGCTACCTGGCCAGTGTCTGTGGGCCAAAGGACACAGGCGGGCCTTGGCCTCAGGTTCCAGACCACTTCAGTGGGCTTCCCTATGTCTAATGGGACACATGTTCCCAGAAGACCTGGAGGCATGCAGTTCCCGGAAGGGGGGACCCTGTGTCCCTCCTCCCTGTGCTGGAGAGGGCAGAGCACACAGCAGGGGGTATTAGGCTGCCCTACTCCCCCTCCCCATGCACCTCACTGCCCTTCTGGGCACAGACTGTTCGTCCCAACTCCATGGGCCCAAGGCCCCAATGCCTCCTGGGGCACTGGGACCCTACCTGTGAGGGTGACACCCTCCACAGATGGCCCCACCTGCAGTGGTGGGGACGTGCACACTCACCTCCCAGGCCCGCAGCCTGAACCGCAGCCCCAGCTGTGTGTAGTCGATGGCAGCATTGTCCCTCAGCTGGGCCAGGGCCTCCCGAAAGTCAGACAGAGCCTCTTGGAACCTGTAGGCAGCAGGGGAAGGGGCAGAGCGGGGGCTGACCTGGCGTCTTCTCTCCTCCCCCCAGCTACAGGGAACCCTGTGGGAGAGCAGCATGGTAGCCCAGGGCTCAGGACACAAATGGGTTGAGTGGCATGGGAGGACACACTAGGGTTTGAGGTTCTTGCCCTGCTGACCCTACTTCCTGGGCACCCCTCCCCTTGCCAGACGCCCAGTCTATACTGTACAGGGTGTCCTGGGCCTTCCCTCTTGCTTCTGAAGGCCCCTCCAAACTCTGAGCCTCCTCCCAACCCCTGCTGCAAACCCATCTTCCCAGGTGGGCTTCCTGTGCTGATTAGAGAGGAGGCTGCCCCAGAAGGCTTGGGGACCATAATCCCGAGAGACACCATCTCAGATGCCACAATCCTGCATAAAGCTTCCCCAACAAATTATGAAATATCCTTTTACTACATCTGCATTTATGAAAGATAACACCTCTCAGCCCTTGGGTGACTGCATATTTAGTGGTGTTTTGTTCTCTTGTTTGTTCTGAGATAGGGTCTCCTTCTGTGACCAGGTTGGAATATAGTGGCATCATCCCAGCTCACTGCAGCCTGGAACTCCTGGACTCCAGAAATCTTCCTGCCTCAGCCTCCCAAGTAGCTAGGACTACAGGTATATGCCATACCTGGCTGATTTCTCTATTTTTTTGTTTCTCAAATATCCTTTTAAAAATGTAAATAAATATCTTCTAAATAATTTTAAATTATTTTTTCCTAGAATTAAATTTTGGGACTTTAGGGATTTGGATCTTTCAGACTTTAGGGATTTGGATCTTTCAGACTAGGACAGTTGTGATTATGATCACCTCCTCCAGCATGGGGCCTCCCGACCTCCAGGAATGCTGCCCCTCATTCCTTTTCTAGGAAGGACATGGTACAGAGAGTTTGGGTAGGCAATGAGGACACTAGGGCCAGTTGCCCTCCAGCCTGGCCTCAGTTCCTACATCCACCCAAATGGGCATATTCCCTTCATCCCTGCAACCACAAAGACATGGTGAGGAGTGACCCAGGGATGCCCAAGGAAATGTATCTTTTTTCAGAGGGCTCTGCTCTGCATCTCACTTGAGTGTGACTATGGCATGACTATAACATCTTTGCCCAGGTATCCTCGAGGAGGGGTTGGCAAGAGAAGGGACGCAGGGGGAGAGAGGAGGGCAGAGGAACAGATTCTGCAGAGAGACAAAGGGCCTCAGAAGAGGAACAAGGCTCCCCTGCACTCACCTCTCCAGCTGGAAATTGGCCACTCCTCGCTGGAAGAAGCCAACAGCCATGCAGGCATCATGGGTCACTGCTCGGTCAAATGCCTGGGGACAGAAATGCTCATGAAATCCCCAGGTCAGGAACCTGGTCACCCAGTGTCACAGGCACAGTCTGACTGGTGACAGGGCCCAAATTTTATCAGGTTCTGGGAGCCCTCCTTCATCTCCCCAGGAGCTTTCAGAGCTCCTGCCTGGGCAAGGGTGTCACCACTCTGGTCCTCTGCTGCCACAGCCGAAACAAACCTGAGCTGTCAAGGTGCCTCACCATGGGCTAGTTTGTCTGCCATGAGCACTGTGGATGCTGGAAGGAAACCTCCAGTGCGCTAGTAATAGTTACCTCTTGGACATGGGCTTATACAAGACTTGTCTTTTTTAAGTCTGTTTTTGGTAGTTCATACAAAGTGACACACGAGGTATCTATTAGAATCAGCAAAGCAACAACACAAAAGTCTTAGTATGGAAGGTTCATCTCTGTGTAAAGCACAGCTCTTCCTTAAACTGACTTGAATGTGCCCTGTTGGGACAGTGGCCATCCATTATAGACGGGCTATAGGAAGGTGTTATGGGCTCATTCTTACAAATGTGGCTGAGTAAGAGCTTGTTGAACTGAGTTTGACCCAGGTTTGAGGGTGTGGCGACTGAGGGGCCCTGGTGTGGGACGGCTATCCCGCTGCACCAAGCAGCCAAGTCAAATATTACGTAAGGTTCACGCCAACCGATAGAAGTTCCAGCCACACTTCTCTTCACCCTGCCCTGCTCCAAAGACAATCAATCTTATTAATTGTAGCTGATCCATCTGCTTTTTAAAGTTTCCAGCTAATATGCCTATGTCATTACTACTTAATTGCATTGATGTTAGACAGCACCCCTCTCTCCCTATTATGGAAGAGAAAGATTAAACACAACCCTTGTCTCCTTTCTGGTCAAATCACGTTTTGTGAGTGGCATCTGGGTTAGCCTTCCTTGGATGGTTCGCTGTTGAACTAACTGGCATCTAGTGGTTACATTCCCTTTCTTTTTTTTTTTTTGAGACAGAGCCTCAAGCTGTCACCCTGGGTAAAGTGCTGTGACATCACAGCTCACAGCAACCTCCAATTCCTGGGCTCAAGCGAGTCTCCTGCCTCCACCTCCCAAGTAGCTGGGACTACAGGCGCCCGCCACAACGCCCGGCCATTTTTTGGTTGCAGCCGTCATTGTTGTTTGGCGGGCCGGGGCTGGATTTGAACCCGCCAGCTCAGGTGTACGTGGCTGGCGCCTTAGCCCGCTGAGCCACAGGCGCCAAGCCTCAAAACTAAATTTAATAATAACAACAATTGACATCTGTTGAGATGTTGATATAGTCAAAGCACAGTTTTATGCATTTTTATATTCGTTATCTCAATACTTAGAAAAGCCTAGTGGTTTTTATTATTCCTCCTTTACCAAGCAAGGCATCAAGGCACAAAGAAAGCATTTACATAACTCACTCAAGATCCCCCAGTTGGTAGGTAAGTGGGGAAGTGAGAACTTTAACCCTGGTAAATCTCATTCCCGTATTGAGGGACTTGAGGGTCAGCTGAGGTGCTGAGCTACAGGGAGATTTTATTTAAGAGCAAGTGACATCTTCAGACAAGGAAAAGAGACTGCATGCAGAGGCTCATGCCTGTAATCCTAACACCCTGGAAGGCCGAGGTGGGTGGATAGATTGAGCTCAGGAGTTCGAGACCAGCCTGAGCAAAAGCAAGACCCTGTCTCTACTAAAAATAGAAAAACTCTTGTAGTCCCAGCTACTCGGGAGGAGGCAAGAGAATCGCCTAAGCCCAGGGGTTGGAGGTTGCTGTGAGCTGTGTGGCTCCATGGCACTCTACTGAGGGTGAAAAAGTGAGACTCTGTCTCTCCAAAAAAAAAAAAAAAGAAAGAAAAGAAAAGAAAAACTGAGGCAAGAGGATCTCTTGAGCCCAAAAGTTGGAGATTGTTGCGAGCTATGACACCATGGCACTGTGTCCAGGGTGACAGCTTGAGATTCTGTCTCAAAAAAAAAACAAAAAACAAACAAACAAACAAAAAACAAGAGGCTCGGCGCCTGTGGCTCAAGCGGCTAAGGTGCCAGCCATATACACCTGAACTGATGGGTTCGAATCCAGCCCAGGCCCGCCAAGGAACGATGGCTTCAACCAAAAATTAGCCAGGTGTGT
>CAUYRH010008988.1:0-22615 GCA_963574655.1 Perodicticus potto
TCTGAATTTCAGAATCTCTTGGCATGTCTGGAAAATTCTCTTTCATAATCTCATAGAGAAGAGACTCTGGGCTTTGTGATGCCACTTCCAGATGATGACTTTTGACAGTGAAGTTGAGTTGATGAAAGTTGCCAGAGCACATCCAAAGGCCAAGCTGGTTTTGCAGATTCCCACTGATGATTCCAAAGCAGTCCATGGACTCAGTGTTACATATGGTGCCACACTCAAAACCAGCAGACTTCTTTTGGAATGGGCAAAAGAGCTAAATATTGATGTCATTGGTGTCAGCTTACACATAGGAAGTGGCTGTACTGATCCTGAGACGTTAGTGCAGGCAATCTCTGATGCTCGCTGTGTCTTTGACATGGGAGCTGAGGTTGGTTTCAGTATGTACCTGCTTGATATTGGTGGTGGCTTTCATGAATCTGAGGATGTGAAGCGTAAATTTGAAGAGATCACTGATATAATCCACCCAGCATTGGACAAATACTTTCCATCAGACTCTGGAGTGAGAATCATCACTGAGCCAAGCAGATATTATGTTACATCAGCCTTCACATTTGCAGCTCATATCATTGCCAAAAAAATTGTATTAAAGAAACAGATAGGCTCTGATGATGAAGATGAGTTCAGTGAACAAACCTTTATGTATTACATCAATGATGGAGTATATGGATCGTTTAATTGCATCCTTTATGATCATGCTCATGTAAAGACTCTTATACAAAAGAGACCTAAACCAGATGAGAAGTATTATTCATCCAGCATATGGGGACCAACATGAGATGGCCTTGACCGGATAGCTGAGCTCTGTGACCTGCCAGAAATGCATGTGGGTGACTGGATGCTCTTTGAAAATATGGATTCCAGAGGCCGACAATCTACTATGTGATGTCAGGACCGAAGTGGCAACTCATGCATCAAATCCAGAACCCCAACTACCTACCCGAAGTAGAAGAGCAGGATGTTGGCACTCTGCCTGTGTCTTGTGCTTGGGAAAGTGGAATGAAATATCACCCAGCAACTTGTGCTTCAGCTAGTATTAATGTGTAGATATCATTCTGTAGCTGTTAACTGTGAATTTGGCTTGAATCAAGGGATTTGGGGGAAGCACTTAACTTAATTATTGCTAGTTTTGAAATGTCTTTGTAAGAGTAGGGTTGGCACAGTTGCAGCAATATGTAAGATTAGGAGATGGGGTCACACTTGTCTGTGTTCCTATGGAAACTATTTGAATATTTGTTTTATATGGATTTTTATTCACTTTTCAGACATACTATGAAAGAGCACCCCTCTGCTGCTCAGCAAGCATTTGTAGCTTGTATAGTGGCAGAAAGGGCCAAAAGCTTAGTGTTGTGACCTGTTTTAAGAATAAAGTATCTTGAAATAAAAAAAAAAAAAGAAAGAAAATATGGATACAATTTACCAAATGGAACTGGCTGAACTGCAGAATTATGACTCTCTGAAAGACACATTCAAGTCAAGCAGCCTTCCTAATTTCTATGCATCTCTCCCCTCAGAGTCATATCCTAATCTCAGGAACCATGCACTCAAAATGGCAACCATCTTTGGTAGCACTTATGTCTGAGAATAGAATGAAACATCTGAAATCTCCAACCAAATCTAGACTAACTGATGCACACTTGCATCACTTGTTATGACTAGTAGTGACAAATATGGAACCGGACATTGACCATATCATTAGCCAAAAGCAGGCCCATAGCTCCCATTGAAATACTGATAAGTTTGTTGATTTAACTTTATTTGTTCTTCATTTTAAATATTGTATTTATTCCCATTTTGTTTTTTTACTTCAAAATAAGATAATGTGCATAGGAATTTGTTCATAGTTTTTTTTTTTTAAACTACAGTCTGGCCCACCAACCGTCAGAGAGACAGTGAACTAGCCCCCTGTTTAAAAAGTTTGAGGACCCCTGCCCGAGAGTCACCATTCATTCTCATTCTATTTTCCTCTTCTACAAATTTGACTCCTCTAAGTCCCTCCCATAAATATAATCACATAGTATTTGTCTTTTTGTAATTGGCTTATTTCACGGGGAATAACAACCTCAAGGATTATCCATGTGGTAGCAAACATCAGAATTTCCTTTCTTTTGAAGGCTAAACCATGAGACGTGTATGGCTGTGCATGTGGTTCCCCTCAGAAAATACACGCTTGTTAGATCAAAATATCTATGACCAGTGAAGAGAAGAAAGTAACTTGCAAGTTGAGGTTTAAAAAAAAAATCTTATTTTTCTTAACTCTTAGAAGAATAAAGGAATACAACGATGCATTTGCAAAGATTGCCCTAGGCTACAGGAACTGGACTCCAAATGAGAAGCATTGATATGTATGAAGCAGTCATTGCAAGAACTTTTTCTTTGAAATAACATAACCAGCTTAATTAATTCTAGGCTAGAATATATTAACAGTTCATAACAGTTTAAGATTCAGGTGAATCCTCCTTCTCATGCAGTAGAATTCATGAATAAGAAATACATGTCAGTTCATGTCACCTCTCTACAGATATTTGCAATGAAGGAAGCCGCAGTTACTTCTGATACAACATTGTAGATTCTGGTGTCATCTGAATAAAGGCTACACTTTGTTCACAGATGTAAGGAAGTATAGTTATACAGCAGATTTGTTAAAGGGGCAGAAAGAAGTCATTTCAATTAATGTTAGTTTTAGAAAATAACCTGAATCTGCTGCTTTGCAATTCCTCATAACCATCTTTGGACATAGGTTTTGAGTGGATTTAATATTGTCAAACTCAAACCTGCTCTCATATACTTCATTAGGCAATCACAACAAAGGCACATGTGGGCATGGTAAATAATATTTGGAATTAAATATTTAGTGAGAATATTCTTTCAATCCTATAGATGAAACTTAGTTTCATTGATGAGCTAAGTTGAATACCAAATATCTCATAGTGCAAATATGTATTAGAAAGCAAGGTGTTATGATATTTATGGCAAAATATTTCCAATTCCTTCAAGATTTGCCATGCTGGATGAGTACATGCTGATACTAAAAAGGACTATTGTAGTTGAGTGGTACCCCTGCCCCATAAAATGTAAACAATTTTAGTTTTCATACAAGATAAACACTCTCATTACTGTGTCTTACAAATAATATGTTAGTAAAATATCTGAAGAGAGAAAGATTTCAAAAACTACTTTGATTCCCTTAGTTCACATTCCCTATGAGTGTTCAAAGACAAGGTCAAAGAGACCCTATTGCAGAAGATGATGACAAGAAGAAATTCTATGGGGCCATTTGTTTTATTATGTTCAGGCACTGGAGGATATATACCTTTTTTAAAAAAGAGAGGAGTTATGGAGGAGTAATTTAACTGTTTACAATCTTTAGAACAGCTATAACAGAAATTTACAGTATATGGGAAAATGTACAAAGTAAGTTTATTTTGAAAAGAGGTATACATTTAAGAATAAATTCCAAAGGAAATTTGAAGGATGAGATAATATGGCATTAGTTCACTATTAAGGGCTCCATAGAGTATTTTAAAAGGGAGACAAACCAGGTAATTGCAATGTGGTAGAGAGATTGCAAAAATAAAAGAGAACTAGGGCAGAAATGTGAATGCTTAATAACACAGAACAAATCCATAGAATTTAGTGTTGGATTACTCAATAAAAGACAGAACATATGCCAATGCACAGCAAAGCATTTGTATCAAATTGGGAGTGTAGATAAAGAAAACAATAAAAAGGAAAAGAATCCAAAAGAGAATTTTTAAAAAGAATTGAATACTGTAAATATAGGTAAATAAAACTCTATTTTCTCTTCAGATCATATAAATCTTTTGCCTTTTACAAAATATAAGTAAATAGCATTAAAAAAGTCTTCATGGGGAAAAATTAATTATTTTATTTTTTTTTTTTGAAACAGAGCCTCAAGCTTCACCCTGGATAGAGTGCCATAGCATCACAGCTCACAGCAACCTCCAATTCCTGGGCTCAAGCGAGTCTCTTGCCTCCGCCTCCCAAGTAGATGGAACTACAGGTGCCCACCACAATGCCCCACCATTTTTTGGTTGCAGCTGTCATTGTTGTTTGGCGGCCCAGGCTGGATTCGAACCCCCCAGCTCAGGTGTACGTGGCTGGCGCCTTAGCCCGTTAAGCCACAGGTGCCGAGCCAGAAAAATTAATTTTCGATGGGCTTTTTTTACACACAACCTTCACTGATTAATTTTTAAGCTATGTATTATGTGTGGGAAGAATGCATTTATTTGTGTATGTGAGTGTGTATATGTGTGTGTGCTTGTTGTCTTAAAAACTCACAATTTGACACTAACAAAGAAAAGGTAATAGAAAAAAAGGCATAGCCATCAAAGGTAAAGATTAGACAGGAAAATTTCTTAGAAGAGAGTAGTCTCAACTCAAATTTGAGGGAAAAAATGTAGAGGTAGATTTCCAAAAAAGAGGAAAATTTATTTTGAGCAGTAGCATGAGCATGTTAGAGAGATTTTATACACTACTGAGAGTTAGAAAGAAGAAAAAAGTTTGCAATCCCACACAAAAATGGAAAAGCAAGTATCCAATATATTCAATACTAATATCAACCTAACAGATAAACAACTACATGCCCACACAACAGAAAAACACCATTAAATTCAAGTGGGCAGAGGAGAGAAAGGGGAGAGGGGAGGACAGAGGAGCAACAGGGATGGGTAAGCTGTCACCTAATGTGCACAAGATGGTAAGAACCATTTTTTACCCAGGGCACATATTAAGTTCTGTTCTTATTGATAAATGTTATGATTTTGTATAAACTCAGGACAGACAAAGTGAAGGAACACTAATTAAAGTTTCTATGAAAATTATATTTCCTAGTTCTTTAGGAAATCAAGTTCATCTTTATTATCTAAATAGAAAGCTTTTTCTACCTAAAAAATGGTTTCATGTGATAAAGTATTTAATCTAATTCATCCAAACTTTTATTACCTGATTTTTTTATCAACCAGTTTACATATTTTATTTTGATTTGATACACTTAGATATTCAATTTATTTCAATAGTAGTTGAATCAAATCTTAATTTTTTATTTAAATAAAAACTATTTTAATAATTCCAAAACAATGTTTTGCTTAATGTTAGTACTTAGTGTTTTCTGTCTCAAATAAACTGTTTTGAAATAATTTGAGTTTTGGAGTCATAAATAAATTATATGCAAATAAATTAAATAGCATTTTGATTAGATACTTATAATATTTAAAATAGTCAAATAATTACAGTATTTGCTACTCTAACATTGAGATTGTGTATTTAAATTCGCTTCACTAATACTAATAAGTGCACACACATAAATATGTGAGCATATATATACATACATATACGAATCTTAAATCTTAAATATAAAACAAATGTGATTATTTAACCTCTTGTAAACTATGGCTATATGTCATTTTATTTTAACACAAATTAGTGAAGAAATATGTTAATCCCTTCTAATTATTAATACTGAGGAGGAAATTAATTATATATATTCATCTGATTATTTTTGGTGGGAAGTGGATAAAAGGTGTTGCGTCTTTTATATGGCAAAGCACTTGCTTTGATTGGTCATAATAAAGTTAAAATATATCATGTTATAAAACATACATATTCTGGCTTATTGGAATATGTATATATTTAGTTTCATTTATATTCATCTTAATTACTTATATAGTTTATTTGGTGTAAGGGATAACACAGAAAGTATACTTTATTTAACATAAGTTGGATACAAATTATATAACTCATATATGAAATAGTATTTGTTGTAGAAGAGAATAGGAATAAATTTTAAAAACTTAATGACTTTTTTTTATTTATTGAACCATGTAGGTTGGTATAAAAGAATATTCACATCAGATCTATTTCAGTAGACACTTGCTTGAGACATTCTTCATTCATATACACAATGCAACGCTGGTTGCGAGGGAGCTTCTCAATTTTTTAATCATGATATGTCTTGCTAAATGAAATCTAAATGTTACCTTTAATATGTTTTTCTTCATAAAACATATATTTCTTGAATAGTACTCAGTAATTATGTACTTCTGGGGAGCATTAAAGTGAAAATGTGTTTTTCTTTATTTTTTGTATCTATCTATGTGTTTTTGCCTAATAATACTGAGATATCACTTTAAGCCTATATGTCAAGGAGGGACTATTCACTCAAATATAAATAAAAATAGAAGAAGATGTAATAATTGATTATCCTAGTGAAACAGGATAAATTGATCACAAGAGGTCAATTTAAGAATCATACTATTCCTTAAAATGTAACATAATTATGTTTAAAGCATTACCTTGGCAGTCTCTAATACATACCTTGGGTGCCTTTTCAAGTATAAGGTGGCAAACTGGGGCTCTTTACAATATAAGATAGGTATTAATGTACCAATAATCTATGCCCTTGAGTCTTAATATTGCTTACATTACCCTGTTTGAAACCATCAATATATACAATATGTCCTTCTTTGCCAGCTTAACCAAATTTGCATATAAATCACAAGGAACATGAAATATATTAATGGCATATTTCATATTATAAATACAAAATTCGATGTTATTTGTTTAGTACTGCCTTATTACCGATTTTGTAATAAAGATTTTTTTTTTTCATTTTATAGTTCACTTTGGTGGACTATTTGCCTAAAATAATAGTACATATCACTAATAGAAAATAGCTCACCAGCACAGAATCTTAATATTTTGCATTCCCTTTTCTTAATTTTAACTGTTCTTTTTACCAATAGCCACCAGTTTCTCTTATCTCATCCAGCCCAGATGCTATGATTGGCTAATGATTTATTCAGTAAGAAGCAGCTGATAGTAGTGGCCAGTGGGAACATTCAGTTCTCTTGAAGAGAGACTTTAGATGAGTGATGAGAAATCATTCCTCACTCTACAGCTCTTTCTAGAATACCAGTTGATGCGTCTCATTGGAAAAGCCTTTTATTAAGTTTATATTAATATCCTAGGATAACATAAATTAGCCACTTACCTTTCAGATGCCTGAAAATGTAACAGGTCATTGGTTTTCTATTCTCCTCACAATTCACAATACCTCAGGAGCTCCTGTGGGATTTATCTTGCAAATCTATCCAGAATGCCAACAATTATTATCTTCACTGTTCCCAACATGGCTCAAACCTTCTCCACCTTTTGCCTAAATTCTTACAATAGCTTCCCAGCTGGTCTTTCTGTTTTTACTCTTTTACACGTTCTCTACTGCAGCCTGATCTCAAAACAATAACCAGAGTCATTTTATTAGAGTATAAGAAAGATTGAATCCCTCCTGTTTAAAACTCTCCAGTTATTTCCCATTACGTGGAAAATATAGGTAAACATCCTTGAAATGTGTTTCAAGGCCATATGTTACATGCACATCACTCACGTAACTGATTTAGCTCTGTTGTTGACTCATCTACCCACTTCATTTTAGTCACACTGGCCTTCTTGTTCTTCATCAGTCACATGAGTCCTGCTACCACCGTAGGAAAGCTCCCTACTCTGAAAAGCTTGGAATGTCCTCCTCCCAGATATCTGCTTGTTTTCTGCCTTGCCTTGCTCAGGTTAGCCAAATGCCAACTTTGTGGTGAGAATTTCCCTGCCCTTCATGTTTAAAATTGCAATCTTCTCCAATGGCCCACCATTGCTTTTCATTTTTTAAATTTTATATTTCTCTACAAAATGTATTACCTTTAAATAATATACACAAATAGATATTTTTTATCATTATTTACCATCTGACTTATTTTCTGCCTCCCAATAGCTTGCCATCTACATGAGGGCAGTAGTTTTCATCCATTTTGCTCATTGCTATAGCATAGTGCTAGAATAATGCATAGAACCAAATTAAGTGCTTAATGCATATTTGTTGGATCTGTAAACAAATAGATGACCCTGTGAGCTCAATCACATGCAAAGTACTATTTGTATTTATTTTTTTAGCTAAAATTAGTAAAACTAACTCTTAGCAGTCAATATAGTCAATGCTGCTATAAAATTTAAATACTTGGTGTTTTTATACAAAATCATCATCCTTGAATCGGTGTTCTACTAATGAGGACACATATAGTGGCATATTTCTTTCATAATTTACAACTTATCTTAAATACTTATCATTCAGTATTAATGAAATTTCATGCAAACCAACCATTTGAACTTAAAAGTTGTAGCTCCTGGCAAGTAGGACTTCGTAGACTCCCATGGTACTGCAGCATATGGTAATGCTGGAAAGTGAGAAAGGGAAAGGCAAGGAAAAGTAGAAAGAGCTGCATATACATCTCTTATTACACAGAATTTCCATTACCACTCCATCTAAATAATTTTGAGAACACTTTAGGGCTTATCTTGGTTACCTTAATAATATGCGATGAAGGAAAAACATATTCCTGGTATCTTTATTAGACCCTGCAAGCTAAAATGCTGTGACAGACTGGAAATACAACATCTCAGACAAAAATAAAAGAGTATTTTCTTGTTGCTGAAGAGTCCAGAAAATGTTGCAGGCCAACTGGAGAGGCAAAGGCAGCTTTACTTCAAGCTGAACTACAATTGCTCTGTCATTTTCAGTGATGGCCTTCTTCTAAGACCGCAGTGGAAAAGAGCATACTAATCATGCCATTTATCACTTCAATTAATGTTCTATTGTACAGAACTTAGTGACACAGCTACATTTAACTAACAGGAAGGCTGAGCAATAGCATCTAGGTAGACAGCCAGGTGATAGTTGGTCACCGGATATGAAAGAAGAAGTAGATTCTGATGAACAGCTAAGTACTCATTCCATATTTTGACCCTTTGTCCACCAAACATCTGTCCCGCCCATTCTTCCAAATGTACATAATTCATTGACTTTCTCCCTCCTACCACCCAAAATACAGACAACCCAAAGTCTCAGTATTACAAGTATCTTGCAGTTCACGATCTTTGTATGATGCATAATCTGCTCCATTGGGTTTAGAGATCTCATTTGTCCTTAGGTAATCAACTAAATAAAATGCAAGTTTCCTGCTCCTTACCACTACTGACACAAACACAAGGTGCAATGGTTAATCAAGGACAGGATAACTGCAATATAAACCGCAGTAAAGCGAATAAACATGTGGGAAATGGACAAGCATCAGTAGTGCAAGTGATGACAGGATCCTAGGCAGGCATCATGAAGAATTTTGCTGCAGTTCTGAAGAAAGCTCCTTGACTGGACCATGGCTCCTTCTCCAAGAGGAGCTTCTATGCTCATTATTCTTTGTGGCTTTTGGCTTTGTTACACGGCAGGTTCTTTCTTGTCCATTATCCTCTGTGGTCATTTTTGAACTTAGTGCCTTGGTCTACACTTTCCCTGTGAACTTTGCAATAATAGGAGCCTACTTCCTTTGGATGCAGCTTTGGGGCCTCAAAGGCTCATGGATTCCTGATTAATATAATTCTTTCAAAAACTTAGTAGGTTTTTTATATATTTGTTTCTTGACAATGTGGTATATAATAATCACAAAGTAAGCATGGTTATTAAACCTGCTTTATTTTTCTCTCTCTTTGTAATCTCAAGGGCATCTAAAACAATATAAATTGATGTAAGGATATCTGACTTATTTTCCATCTTTTGGGGTCTGGAAACTTGAGGCTTACAAGTCCCTCTGTTTTATCCTTCCTTGTTAAAAACCACTCAGTTCTTGCCTGTATGATACTTTTTTAAAGCAGTTGAGCAAGTCCCTAAGTTACAAACGTCTGATTATATACAACTTGTACTCACAAATGGAGGCTATTACAGGGAATAGAAACCTGTTCCAACTTATATATAAGCTCAATTTAAGAACAAACCTACAGAATCTATCTCATTTGTAGCCCAGAACTTCCTGTACTCAGTAACATTTTGACTATTTCCAACCCTTTTTCCCTCAAGCTACAAACTAAGCAGGCACATGGTCCACCTTCCAAATATCAGTGTGACTGTGATATAACAGCTAAATACCAGCTACCTTATATGAAAAAAAGCCAGGAGTCAACAAGAATACCTGACCTGATATTATAAACAGCAAATTCATTGCATATCCTCTAACTGCTTCAAAATTGCTGCAGTTTTAAGTTACTTGTAATCTCATTGAGGGCAGTGATTGAGTTTGAGAATTTTCTTGTGTCTCTACATAGCCCAGCACTGTCAAAAGTCATTTCATGAATACTTATTGATTAATTCTATGCACAAATGCCTCTGAAGAAACACAAATTATTTTTTATAGCTGACTGAGATCTTTCCTGATTTTCAATCCAATTTTCATCATTTTATAGATTCGTATAGGATAAGAAAAGCACAATTATTATAGTTTGGATTAGATGTGGCAGGGAGAACACTTAAAATATTTTTTCTTATGTGCTGTTGATTCACTCTTTATTCATTTATATAAATAAACCACCATGTACCAAACACTCCCCACTTAGCTTACACTATATTGTGTGTGTGTTTGTGTATGGGCGCATGTTCAAGTGTGCATGTATGCTTTAGGACTTAACCTTAAAGAATATATTTAAAAATTGAAAATTGAGGTAGAAATCAGTGATAATTAACTATAACATCAAAATTTCTACTTTACATATATGATCATTTGGAAGATCATCAAAGTGCTACTATTAATTACTCATAGAAATTATAAGTGCCACAGATATTATTCATAGATTCCAATTATAATTATAAATATAAACCTCAATCCAAAATTTTTATAGTGATTATGCTTCACAATGATCCAACTTTTTAATAAGGAGCTAAATGGATGGTCTTGCCAAGTACTGTCCAATTCAGAAATGGTCATGGCTAGGGATATAAGATCAACTAAAGGAAATGCAAGACTGATCCAGGGTATCAAAGGAAAGGTGAATGGTAAAGACAAGAATATGTTCTAAACTGTTTCTTCTCTGCTGAACAATAGCATCTACCAACATAAATTTTTTTTATTAAGAATTATGTAGTATCAAACTAACCCAGCACAGCACAGCTTCCACTGTTACCCACCTTACCAAAGCAAAGTCACTAAGCCAGTTGCCATTACCCACGAAATTTTAAAGCAAGACACTAGTTTAGACATACCTACACAGTATTGATCCATTTGTAATTATAAATTAGAACTCAGTGCTTCCAATATGACTCTAAAAGATACATAAATAGCTGCTGTAGGAAAAAAATCAATTTCTCATGAAATGCCACCCTACTCCTTTCAGAATGGCCATTATTAAAAAGTCAAAAAAAACAAGATTCTAAGGTCAATTTAGGGAGAAAGAAATGCTTATACATTGTTGGTAGTATGTCTATGGAAAACAGTACAGACATCCCTCAAAGAAATAAATATAAAACTCCCATTTGATAAACCCTTAAGACAGAATGAACAAAGGGAATAAGGTAGAATTATTAACACTTAGACCCTTAGAGAGGGGGCCTTTAAAGCTGAAACTCAACGCTCTGAGATGGGGCCCGTGTCTCTTGGTATTGGAGAGAAGACCTTGAAGGGTGGGGGACACAGGAGAAGGAGGCTCCTGTTTGCTGGGCTAAAATCTCTGGTGACAGCATGATGAGATCATTTCTCTACATGTTGGAAAAAACTCCCAATGAGTTTCTGCTGCTGTGATTAGAATGGACTTCTGTTGGTGAGATGAGGCATAGCTGGAGTTGTAGTGAAACGGCAAGTCCACAAGAAACAAATAGAAAGGAGGCAGGAAGAAGCAAGTCCCTTTCCCCCCCACCCAGGCTTAAAGTCTCCTGCAGGAATCCTCTACTGGCAAAGCCTACTGGACAGCCAGTGGCAAACTAGAAATGGGGTATGCAGAGTTCCAGCCTCAACATCCTAACAGCAGAGTATAGAAGAGAGATTTGGTGCTGGGAAAAAAGAGCTTAACAATTGGCACATGTCTTTAGGAAGTAATCAGCTTATACATAAAACTTAGCTTATCCTCTCACTGAATACTCTCAGAAAACATGTTAACATTTTGAACGTACCTACTTACCCTCTCTTTTTAATATGTTATTCATGATTCAAAGAGAGTGTTTTATGTATGAACCTAAATCAATACTCTCAGCCTTTAGAGTGAGTCTGTCTTTCTCTTACAAAATAAATTATAGTAGATCTGTGACAATTGTTTCCTAACTTTTTGGGCATCGCTATCCCTTATTCAGGATCTGGGCACTGCCTCAATGATGCAAGTGATCAGAAGTCTAAGGATAATTTGTAATTCCATAGCTAAAGCAACTAGGGTATTCAATAGTAGCTAAATTTATCTCTTTATATCATTTGTATACCTATCAGTCTATACTAAACATCCAAAAATATACAGATGACAGGAATTTTGATAATATAAATATAATATGTTTCTCTGTTTTAAATTAAGAACAAAACATAAAATGTCCACATCCATACAATATTGTATAGACTTTGCATACAATAAATTTCCTTATTCCTTACAATTTGTGAATTGCCAAGCTGCATTTAATTGGAAAAAACACTACAATGTATAAAAAGTACTCATAAAGCAAATAGTTATTGCCATCATATTTATGTCTATTAAGCTATTAAGTTTGATAGTACAGTTGGATAGCAAACTGTGGAAATAGAACTTAAAGAACCATTTCTTTAAAATAAGTTGTTGTTTCTATCATGCTTAAAACAAACAGCTTCGCAATGAAGCAATTCTGATCTTATTACACAGCCTTGATCTTGATACTTACAATTAGAAGGAATTTATTATATAAACAAAGATTAATGGAGTTAGGAATGGATTTTACAAAGATTATTTAAGTATCTCTCTAATCTTATCAATTGACAATTTCTTTTAATGTTCCCTAGTGTTACCATTGAGGAAAAGAAAAAAAAAAAAAACTTTCCCCATGTATATATATGAACATAGAGAATAATAATTTTTAAACTGCCTCTTACCTATTAACATCCCAGATTTTACTTGTTGTATCCAGTGAGGCAGACGCCACAAAACTGCCACAGGAATGCCATGTGCAGGACCACACCACGTGGTTGTGTCCTTCAAAGGTCAAAATGCAGTCTCCTTTGGAGAAGTCCCATAATTTAACTGTTGTGTCACCACTCGAAGTAGCCAATTTGTTGCCACTATTTTAAAAACATAAAAATATATTTTGTTTACAAAGTAATTCATGATCAATTTATTTTATGAACAACTGCAGTCTGCAAATAATTTGCATGTATGTGTATGATCTGAGTTATTTTTACTTTAAGTGGCATATCTAAATGAGTAAATCTTATTATCTTCCTGGGGTCTATACAATTAATGACTTGGATTGTTTAGTAATTCAAGCTAAATAGAGAAACTTCTAGAGTATAGTTTCAAGATAAATTCTTTTCAATTCTCCTAGATTGATTCACTAAATTAGCATTTTTGTTAGTGTGTGTTTGGTTGAGGGTTTGTGTTAGGCTCTGTGGATAATGTTGCCTCAAAACAATAAAAATTTAGACCTGGGCTAAATTAATTTCAAGAACACAATATAATCTGAAACAGATAAAATTCAACCAAATATAAACTTTCAAAAAAACAAACAAAAAATAAATACATAATGGGAATACAAACAATAAAGACATAATGGGAACTAAAAGGCTATGATTGGGGATGACAGGATAAACTGATAAATAAAAATATCCTAAAGGACTCTAGTTGTTATAAGGTACAGAATATAATACAGCTATGAATAAATGTGTAGAGAAATAATAAAGAGAGAAGGGTGGAGCAAGATGGGTGAATAGAATCTCCAGCCATTGTCCCTCTGCATGAACACCAAATTCAAAGACAATCCACACAAGCAAGTATCCTCAGAACAACCAAAAATCAGTTAAGCAATTATATGAGGTTCAAAAACTTGTCCTATAAAAGTGCTACATACCTCACTGCTGAATATCACTATGGTCACCTTTGAACTACTCCCCCTGGGAAGCTATACAATGATGCTACTGCCAAGTCAACCCTTTAAATCAACTTTGGAACTCTTTTTGTGGAATAGCTATTAAAGCTGTTATCATATTACCCTTAAGGTCCTGAAAGTTATCAAAATGTCTTCCTTTCAATATTTCCTTTATCTTTCAGTAAATAAAAAAGTCACTGGGGGTTGGATCAGGTGAGTAGGGAGAGTGTTCCAATACATTTATTTGTTTTCTGGCTAAAAACTCCTTCACAGATTTTTATTTTATTACTCACAGACAGTGCTCTGTCAACTGGTGCATTGTTGTGATGCAAGAGCCATGAGTTGGCCAATTGTTTTTCCATTAATGTTTACTTGGTCTGCTATGCTTCACACAGCCAATAATTTTTATGCACTATTTGATAAATTTTTGCAATGTTTTCATCAGTTCTGCTTGCTATTGACCTCTCTGACCAGTTTCATCACTAATGCTATGTCACCCATCAGGAAATGTCTAATCCCTTTGTATACTTCTGTTTTTATCAGGACATTATCCACATAAAATTGGACTAATATGTCCCTGATTTCACTTCCACTCTTCCCCAGGTTAACAAGAAATTTACAACTGTTTATTTGCTCCTCTAATTTAACCTCTGAATTTCTTATGACAGCACAAAAAAAAAAAAAAAATCAACAGTAATGAACACCACTCAGCAAGACACTACCACTCATCAGCACAAACACAATTGTGATACGTTGATATACCAAGTGAAACCTTACTGAATTGTCTATACAGTGCTGCTAATGTAAATGTATGGCAGCAAGTTTGTGAACTTAATTATCAGACCTTGCACTACCTGTTTTAACCTTCTATCAAGGAAAGAGGCACTGAAGAAGACAGAAAAGACAATCTTACATTAGCTACATTGTGAATGCCATGCCAGTACACCAAGTAAAGAGAATCTGTGTGGTTAGAGGAGGGAGAGTGAAGTGATAATGGACTTAGTTATGAAATTCAGAACCACCCTAGTACAAGGGAACTCAGTACAGGAGGAATTCACAATGCCCACAAAAGAAGCATTTTGACCAGCCCAGATGGAGGGAAGCCCTATGGCTCAGAACCCAAGTTTTGGCTAGCTATCTACTAGCTGAGAAAAAGAAGCTTGGATCCTGGATTAAATTTGTAAGGCAGTCAGGCCACAAAGGCTGTAGTGCTTGGGAAATTATGTGGCTATGTTGGCCCAGAGTGGACATGGAGTGCACGTGACACAGTGAGACACCAGCTTCTGTGACCAATCTGTGCCTATAATACCTCTTTCACCAATTCCAAGCAGTACAGCTCAAGACAGTGTTCTTTCACTTGGGGAAAGAAAAGAAAGGAATTCAGAGGACTTTACTTTGTAATGGGTACTAGCTCAGGCCCAGTAAGGGATAGTACCAAGCAGACTCATGTAGACCTTGAGTTCAGACCTTAATTACAGTAATCTAGACTCACACTGGGCCAGAAGGAAACATTCTGCCCTGAATGGAAGCAACCAGTCCTGGTAAGATTTACCACCTACTGAATAAAGAGCCCTTGATCTTTGAATAAACATCAGGGGTAGCAAGATAGTAGTCACCATAAGCTTTGGGCGAGACTGGGCTGGCTTCAAGTGTGACCTGGTGCTGGCAGCCACAAGGAAGTGCCCATGTAACTCTTCCCTCAACTCCAGCAGCAATTTCCTCAACCACAAAGAGTGTGGGAAGAGAGTGAAAGACATTTCATAATAACATAGGGAATCTTCTCATATCTTCCCCAAGTCCAACAAGGAAATACCACAAGGAGTATTCAAGAGTCATAGCATTATAGTATGTGAGAAACCCAAAGTGCTGATATGGCTACAGTGACCAAAGACTTAGATCACAACATTTAATTTCCTTCGATTATCTGGAAAGCCTTCTCAAGAAGAATAAGTTGAAACAAGCTCATACTGTAAAACTTAAAATAAATACCTAACTTTAAAATGCTCAGACATTGATGATACCTGCAAACATTAAGAACATCCAGTAAAACAAGACCTCACTAAACAAACTAAATAAGGTATCAGTGACCAATCCTGGAGTGATGAAGATTCTTTTAGACAAAGAATTCTTTTTTTTTTTTTGAGACAGAGCCTCAAGCTGTCACCCTGGATAGAGTGCTGTGGCATCACAGCTCACAGCAACCTCCAACTCTTGGGCTCAAGCGAGTCTCTTGCCTCTGCCTCCCAAGTAGCTGTGACTACAGGCGCCCACCACAACACCTGGCTATTTTTTGGTTGTAGCCGTCATTGTTGTTTGGTGTGCCCAGGCTAGATTTGAACCCACCAGCTCAGGTGTACGTGGCTGGCGCCTTAGCCCGTTGAGCCACAGGCGCCAAGCCTCAGACAAAGAATTCTTAACAGTGGTATTAAAGAAGGCCAATGAATTTCAAGAAAACACAGAAAACAGGGTCCCGCCTGTGGCTCACAGGAGTAGGGCGCTGGACCTATATACCAGAAGTGGTGGGTTCAAACCCAGCCCTGGCCAAAAACTCCAAAAAAAAAAAGAAAAGAAAAGAAAGAAAACACAGAATATAAATTTACAAATATACCAGAAATACTTTACAAAGATATTGAAATGATAAAAATATTAAACAAATTCTGGAGCTAAAGAATTCAGTTGAAAAATTGAAAATTGCATGAGAGTCTCTCTCATCAATAGAACTGAGCAAGCCTAAGAGAATCAGTAAATTTGTAGACAGCATATTTGAAATTCACAATCAGAAGACAGAAAAAAGGACAAATGAATAAAAAAGAATGAAGCACAATTAGAAGACTAAGAAAACAGCCTCAAAAGGGCAAATTTAAGAGTTATTTTTCCATGAAGTGATAGAGTGAGAGAGAGAGACTGGGGTAGAAAGTGTACTCAAAGAAATAACAACAGAGAAAATTCCAAACATAGAGAAAGATATTAATATTTATATTCAGGTATAAGAAGGCTATAGAATACCATATAGATTTAACCCAGGTAAGACTTCCTCAAGAAATTTAATAATCAAGCTTTCAAAAGTCACAGATAAAGAAAAGAGAAGCAAAAGTAAAGAAAACAATAACATATTTCAGCAATTGTCTGATTTATTTTCTGAGTGCATTCATCTTTGTTCATTCTTTATGAGGTTTTTGTTTCTAATTCTTATCTTGAACATTGTTATTGTTATTAAATTTTAAGCCTTTTTAATTTTGTGAAGGCAAAAAGTGGAAACCAAAGGAACACATGTATATGTATAGAGAAAATTTTTTAAAAAGAAAGAAAATAACAACATATGAAGGAGCTCCAATACACCTGGCAGCAAATTTCTCAGTGGCAAGGAAAGACTAAAATAAAATATTCAATATTCTGAAGGAAAAAAACAATACTTAACCCTAGCATAATAGATCATGAAAAGATATCTTTCAGACATCAAAGAGAAATAAAAACTTTTGCAGACAAACAAAAGCTGAGGGATTTCATTAACACCAGACCTGTCCTACAAATTGTTTAAAATGAGTTCATCTGAGGGAACAACAGAAATCTGAATGTATACAACTCATAGAAAACAGTAAGCACACAAGTTGATAATACTACATTGCTAAATAATTGCAGATTATAAACTATTTATATCTTGAGTAGGAAGACTAAAAGATTAACCTATCAAAAATAACTATAACAACTTTCTGAGAGATAGATAGTATGAAAAGATATAGATAAGTTAGGCAGTATGGATGATGAATTAAAGTGGAGAATTTCATTAGATGTCTTTTGCTTATTTGTTTGCTTATAAGCAGAGTCATGATATGTTTAAAATAACTGGTCATACATTTTTGTTGTTGTTGTTGCAAGCCTCATGTCAACCTAAAATTCAAAAAGCCTACAATGGATACACAAAAACCAAAGAACAATAAATTAAAACATAGTGCCATAGGACACAAACAAAAAGGTACAGAGCACATCACCAAGCAGACGGGAGTCCCCTCCTCCAGGAGAGTGGCTCGCAGTATACTCCATACCTCCATACAAACAAGTGAGCAGAGTTCAGATGTCATCCCACTCTACCCCACGAGAGAGACCCTCTAAAAACCAGACCTCCTTCTCCTACTTCGGTGCCATAGCACTCTCCCACCAGGCATAAAACTGTATAAAACTGTATATATTCTCTTCCTGCAAGTTTGAGCTCCTGGCATTCCCCCTCCACTCTTACTCCGAGGTCTGGAGGCCTGTCCCCCACAGAGTCCAGATTCTTGGACATTTTCTTGAGGGTTGTAGATGGGTCGGGGACTGTTGCTGATCTGTGCTGATTTTCTGGCTCCGGAGTGGTGAGAGGAAAGTGAGCTGAGAGGAGGCCAAGCTGGAAAGAAGGTCCCCTGAGGCACGAAACAGCAGCCACAGCAGGAACAATGGAAGGAGAGCTCCCACCCCTGGGGATGTTTTGAGTAGACACTCCCAGTCTCTCTGGGCTGCCAGGGGAAGCAGATAGCTTCTCCTGTGGCTGGCAGAGCAGATCAGCAATCAAGGCACGTGAAGGATATGCCTGAGGCGGTACCTGCTGGAAGGAGCTCAGGGATTAGAATAGGCCTAAAGTCAGCTGACTCCCAAGGTGGAGGCTGCTTTGCTTAGCTTCAGACGTGCCTGGCCCTCAGGGGATGAAAGCTGAGACAAAGGGCTGGAACTCACAGGCTGAGTCAGAACTATTTGCAGCCCAACATCTGCTCAGGGGAAATTACCTGTGACAGAAACAAATTCTGCAAACTTGTTCTGTTCTATCAGCAACATCAATCAGGGACAGGGCCAGAACTGAGTGAATCGCCCCAGCCCCTATCAAGTACCCAGGTTGTCAGGCCTCACCTCCCCATGCCAAACAGTGACAGGGAGTGGCGGACTGGCTGAGGAGCCACAGACCTCACTGTGACCCAGGCAGGCGCAAACCTCTGGAGCATCTGCTCATTGGAGGAAACTGGATCACAGCCCTGCGGGATTACCACCAACTGGGTGTAACAGAGGGGCAAGGTGGGGAAGGAGGCACCAACCTTCCCAGACTAATCTACTTGCTGCAGGGGCCCTCCTGAGCTCACAGAGCACCAGAGAGAGTTATACTAGAGCTTCCAGCAGATCCCTGCTATCTAGTTGCCAGAGACTTTTTAACTCTTCCATCTGAGACCGGTGCTGGCTGGGACAATTGATTGGGACCTCTTCAACTGGGCCAATCACCCAAGGACTTTCCAAAGTGGTACCCTGGGTGGGTGGTAGTGGGAAGGTTTGATTTTGCTTTTCCAATTGTTGCCTGAGGGGGGGCAGGGTGACTTAATTTCCGGTATTTCTTCACAGCTCAGATTTCAATCCAAACTGATTCTCTAGGGTAAGACAAAGACCAGCTGACAATAAGACAGAGGCAATTAACCCCACCACACCAAGAAGGTCCTCAGTTTCACAAGCAGTAGCACTGTACAGGTCCTTGGCAAAACTCTAGGGGAAAAGGTACAGAAACCAGTCCCGGCTTTCAAGCAAAGGACTGGTCAAACACTACTCCTGTAGTAACTAACCCGGCAAGAAGACCCCTAAAGGCCCCTAACTGTTTCAGCCTGAGTCCCTGTCTGTCTCAAACCCCCCTTTTTGATTTAATTCTGAGAATAAGTTTCTGACAAGGAAGTTCTCTGAGTTCCCTGACTCCCTAGCAATGTCTAAACACAATGATGAGAGACTTACCTCAAACTCCCTCACCAGCTAAACAATGGTAAAAACTCACTCAAGCAGAGATTCCCAGGAAACTGAGTTTCCCAGGTACTGGGCTTTCCAATTTGACCCCATGGTTACTGAGTTACCCCCCTGAGCCACCACACAGCTACCCCCTAAGCCGCCATGCAGCTACCCCCTGAGCCAACTACCTGACTGTGACTCCGCCTTGTAACCCACCATGTTTTGTTTTTGTACATGTTTGCTTTGCCACATCAGCACAAAAAGGGTATAAAAGCCTGCCTGCATTTCTCTTAGGGGCCGTTTGCCTTTTGGGGGCAGCGGTCAGTCTGTGCAGATGCAACCACTTGATTTGGCCATTTGCCTTTTGGGGGCAGCAGTCCGTCTGTGCAGATACAACCACTTGATTTGGCCATTTGCCTTTTGGGGGCAGCAGTCCGTCTGTGCAGATGTAACCACTTGATTTGGCCGTTTGCCCTTTGGGCAGTGGTCTGTCTGTACAGATGTAATAAATGACCACCTGATTTGGGCCATCTGCCTTTTTGCAGTGGCCCCCCTGTGCAGGAGTAAATAAAGTCACCTCTGATTTGTACCCAAAGTGGGGGTCCGTATTTTTATGGGTGGCCTTATTTACAACATTTCTAGAGGCCCCAGTGAGATTTTGCCACCCAGGACCACCATGTCTAAGCCCACCACTGCCTGACGGCTTGAGGGGAAGGCCTCTGAGAAGTTTCTCCGCCCCGGGGGCCTTGGACATGTGGAGTCTGGGCATAGGTCCCAAAACTTTTTAAAGTGGTGATAAAAGCAACAACACCCCAAGTAAGTTTGCCCGGTCTCAGGAGAACTGGTAGGGGGTAAACTGGACCAGCTGGACGCAGCTATATGGCTGGTTCCCCAGGTGGGGAAGAGACGTCTCCCCGTCCTAGAATTGTTCGATGTCTCAAGGTTGTTTAGTGTCTCAGGGTTGTTTTGTGCCTCAGGTTTGTCTTATGTCTGAGGTTTGTTTAATGTCCAGGTTTGTCTAATGCTAGACTCACAGAGTGTGGGTCTACTTGGTCACAGAAGTGTGAGTCTGTTGGTTTCTTTTCTCTGAGCTCAGGGTGTGAGTCTGTTAGTCTTTCTTCTCCAGACTCACAGAGCGTGGGTCTGTAACCTTCTCCTCCTTAAAGTTTAAGTCTGTTGGTTTCTTTTCCTTGAGAGCGTTATAGTGGGTGAATTTCCCAGGCCAGTAAGATTGTGTGAAACCTGTCATTCTTCTTTGTGCCCGGTCTGTCTGGACTCACAGGGAGTGAGTCTGTTGGTTTCTCCATCCCTTTGGATTTGTCTGAACTGTCTGCTTTTACTTGTCCTTTCTCTGGTTTGTCAGGTTTTTTCCTCTTTAGACTCACAGGGAAGTGAGTCTCTGGTCTGTTTTTAGCCTGGTTTTGTCTGGTAGTCTTTGGTCTGTCTTAAGTTTTTCCTTGCAGGACTCACAGAGAGTGGGTCTCCAGTTTGTTTAACTGGTGTGTATGAGTTCTTTGTCAAATTTGTGTTTGCTCTTTCCAAGAAATTTTGTCAAAATTTCTTTCAAAGATTGGTCAATTACAAGTCTAAATGTCACCCTCTCCTTCTGGCAATTAAAGAGTTACTACTGCTAAAAACTGTGGTTGCTATGTTCCAAATAGTTTTGAGACAAGGTGCTGGCATTCAGCAAAAAAAACCCAAGAACAATTACTCATGTAGAACTAAAGAAAAAAAACAAAACAAAACAGTCCTCTTTACCTTTTAAAATAGCAGCCACTTAGCATTACTCTGCTTGGCCGATCCTCAGGTGGCCTCCAGGATGGGGGCAGGCTGTGGCCCCATTGCGGGGAGGTGCCCCCTGGAAACATCCCAGGGTCCCCAGAGAACCTGGAGCCCTCAGGAGACTGGCTGATGATCACTCCTAAATGTACCTGTAAGTCCGCCTCTGGAGGTAAGCTACTTTAACATCTATCTAAATTTAGCTAGTGTCTGCAGATTTGTTATAAATTATTAGAAAAATATGTAACTGTTGAATCCAATTGTTATAATTTGTGTAGAGCATCCAGGGGAAGGCAAAAGACAAGAACTTTAAACAGGGACCTCAGGTTACTGAACTATTAGCCTGTCAAAAACTTTCAGAGACATGGGGAGCCTCGGCCCTATTGGCCAGTCAGGAGCTCCCAGAAATGTGTGTTTGCACCCGTCACCAGAAATACCATTAAAATGAAAGCAGACATCCCAACAATCCCCAGGTATTAGATCACCCACAAGCCTGTTAAAAACTATATGAAAAAATGTTCTGGTTCTGGTTTTGAGAATATAAATGTGTATGTCATTTATTCAGTGTTTGTTATCTCAACCCAAAACGGTTTTGTATTAAACTGAGAAGGGAAGAAAAAAAATGTAAAAGAGTTGAAAATTCCCTTGAACTCGGCATTCTATGCCTTGAGACACCTGAGTACCAGTTCTTGTCAGCAATTAAAGGTTTCTTCATGTATATTGTTAGTATAAATATCTGTCCATTTTAATTCACTGTTTTCCTGCAAAATTCTGGTTCTCTAATTCTACCAAACCTTTAAAGAGGAACTAGTACCTATAATACTCAACCTTTTCCAAAATATAGAAAAAGATGGAATGCTACCCAACACATTCTATGAAGCAAATATCACCTTGATCCCTAAACCAGGAAAAGACCCAACAAGGAAAGAAAACTACAGACCAATATCACTAATGAATATTGATGCAAAAATATTCAACAAGATCCTAAAAAACAGAATCCAGCAACACATCAAAAAAATTATAGACCACAATCAAGTGGGTTTATCCCAGGATCTCAAGGCTGGTTCAATATATGTAAATCCATAAATGTAATTCAGCACATAAACAAATTAAAAAACAAAGACCATATGATTCTCTCAATTGATGCAGAAAAAGCTTTTGATAATATCCAGCATCCCTTCATGA
>CAUYRH010008990.1:0-14426 GCA_963574655.1 Perodicticus potto
CTGTAGTCCCAGCTACTTGGGAGGCGGAGGCAGGAGACTCGCTTGAGCTCAGGAATTGGAGGTTGCTGTGAGCTGTGATGCCACAGCACTCTATCCAGGGTGACAGCTTGAGGCTCTGTCTCAAAAAAAAAAAAAAAGAAAAGAAAAATAATACAAATAATAATAATCTTTAGCAGATAGGGACAAAAGAATTAATCAAACATTAAAAACTAGTAGAGAGAGAGCGACTTAGAATTCATGTTATCTTGCTTATTAAAATGCTAATCTGTAATTTATCTGTGGTCCTGCCACTTTAATTATTTTTTTCTTTAACTCCTAAGGGAAAAATATGCAGTTATTTCAAATTTGTAAGCACAAGGTAAATATAACAAAAATATCATCATCCTAACAATCTGAACCCTCATGCACATCACCCCTAGGACACCAACTTTTATTCATTCCTATTCAGGGAAGAGAGAGAATAGCTGTCTGGGCCTCAATCTAAGGGTATGAAGTTATGAGAATGATCAAAAGAGCAAAAGATTATATTCTTTGATTCAACATCCTCTACTGTGGGTAGTTTTGAGACTCTAAGAAAAACTTTGGTCTTGGGTGGGTGCCTGTGGCTCAAAGGAGTAGGGCGCCGGCCCATACGCTGGAGGTGGCAGGTTCAAACACAGCCCTGGCCAAAAAATGCAAAAAGAAAAAAAAAACAACAACAACTTTGATCTCAGCTGTCAAATTTTTTCTTTTAAAAAAGCAATGCAAATAAAGTTTTTGTTTTACAATCTTATGTGCTTTAAATGTGACATTTTACTAGGTACAGTATATGGCAAGTCCTCTTATAAATCAAAATGACGCATAGTCAGAATTAATCAAATATTTCAAATATTCTTCAAGGATATCCTTTAGTTCAGTTATCACAGAAATTCAATTAATGGAAAAATTCAAATAAGGGTAACAAATTGGATTAGACAAGAGTTTTTTGTTTTTTAATAAACAAGCTTTTAATACATCTCAGTTATGTAAAACACTATGTACTATAAAAGATCTAGAAAACTAGACCTTCAAGTCATGTTTTAATGGGACATACTAAAATGGGACATAGCACCTAGCATAGTACCTTGCATGCCACAAGTAAATGTGTGCTGAGTTAATGGAAACAGATAAAAAGAAGAGTACTGGGAATTCCAGAAGTAATTTATGGCAACAGTGTCATTCCAAAGTTGCAGTGCACATTAGCATATAACTTTAAGCTTTCCAAAGATACCAGAAGAAGCTGCACTCTAGAAGGCTGAAGTAATTTGTCCAGAATGTCAGAGTTCATGTCTTCAGACCTCCAGGCCGGGAGGTACATTATAATGCTTCTACTATGTCAATATTTGTATTTCTCCTGCAAGCTCAGTCCTCTTTCAAAAGAGCAGTTCCCTAAGTAGGTATAAATTATCTAAGGTTAACAAAACCCTCTCACATATATTATTATGGATGCTTAGTGCCTACAATTTATAAACAAGGAATTTGACTCCCAGAGATATAAGATTGGCAAACATTCCTGTACTAGGTACTGATGTAGTCACTATAAAAGGGAAAAAAAGCAAATAATCATCCCTTTCCCTAATGAGGTCTAGCAATGCTATTCACACCGTTGCAGAGCTAGTAGAGTAAGGAACAGAAAAGGATCTGGCTGGTGTTCTAGTAACTTCCGTAATTTATGCCTTTTCTTTTTTCATTTCAACTTTCAGTACCATATTTACACTGCGTTTACTTAGAAATCTAAGGCAGTAGGGAAGGAAAGGAAGGAAGGATGGAAAGAAAGAATCAACTAAACATAAATTTTCTTTTCCTAACAAAGTATGGACACATTCAAAATGAACAAATATGAGAAGACTACTATAACCTGAAGATCTATATAATTTGAAAGCAGGATTGGCATGTGTTTCACCAAAAATGTAAGTTTCTATTAAAACATCATTCACTGGAGATGTTTGTTTAAAAATTAATATTCATATTACAGGTTCTGCTGTGTAAAAAATTTATTTTTATATCAACATTTTCTTTTAGGGATTTGGGGTTTCATGTCATAGTCAGAAATGTCTTTCTAACTCTACAGTTATAAGAACATTTCTCTTTTGATTCTTTCAGTACTTTAATATTTCTTTTTCTCCTTTAATATTTAAGGTTTTGATCTACATACTCTTTCACATAGCATTTCTAGGTATTTTCCCTACATATACACCCATATACTTGATAAGTGGCAGACATTTAAAGTTATTTGATGCTGCAGTATAGACTATAGCAAAAGATGAATACAATGCAAAAGTCCATCAATAAATTATAAAATAAGCAGTTAAGTGAATAGTGATATATTGCATGCACATTTATAATGTACAACATAGAAGCTGTGTAAAATAATGAGAAATTCTTTTTTTTTGAGACAGTCTTACTATGTCACCCTTGGTAGAGTGCCACGGTGTCCCAGCTCGCAGCAACCTCCAACTCTTGGGCTTAAGCAATTCTCTTGCCTCAGCCTCCCAAGTAGCTGGGACTATAGGCGCTCACCACAATGCCCGGCAATTTTTTGGTTACAGTTGTTTAGCTGGCCCAGTTGGGTTTGAGCCCGCCACCCTAGGTGTATATGGCTGGCACCATAACCATAGAGCTAATAAAGTAAGGAGCAGAAAAGGGCTACGGGTGCTGAGCCAGCTGCTATTTTTTTGTTGCAGTTGTCATTGTAGTTTAGTGGTCTGGGCTGGGTTCAAACCTCCAGCTTTTGTGTATGTGGCTGGCACCCTAGCTACTGAACTACAGGCGCCACCTAAAATAATGAAGAATTCTTTACAGTATGTTAAGACCTTCACAATATACCATTAGGTAATAAAAACAATTTGTTTAATGGTTTTATACCTTGTCAACTGGTAACCTGGAATTATGTTGCCCAGAATATCCTTCCTGGTACTGTTCTGAATTAGAGTTAACCAAAAGAGAAATTCAAATGAGATTTTGGAAGGTGTTAGTGAAGCAAATGCCTTTATTCTCTGAAGGTGACTGTGGTTAATACAAATGTAGAGGTTCCTGCAGATATCAGTTGTCCCTATTCTCCTTTGATCTGTGTACGGCTCTTTTTCTCAACTGCTACGCCTATTGATTAACAGCAAATCCAAACCCACAACCAGACGCGGCCTCTGAAGCTGCACTGTCCAATATGGTAGCCATTGGCCACGTGTTGCTATTGATTTATCTTTAATTATTATTTTAAATTGACAAATAAAAATGTATATAATTATGTACATGTTGTTTTGAAATAAGTATAAACTGTGGAATAGATAAATCAAGCTAATTGATCTATCAGTTATATAGTTATAGTATATTGATATATCAGTTATATTTTTGTGGTGAAAACACTTAAAATCTACTCATCAAAGGCTGGGCACAGTGATTCACACCTGTAATCCCAGCATTCTGGGAGGCCAAGGCAGGTGGAACATTTGAGCTCAGGAGTTTGAGACCAGCCTGGGTAATAGTGAGACACCTGTCTCTAAAAATAGCCAGGCATTGTGGTGGGTGCCTATAATCCCAGTCACTTGGGAGGCTGAGGCAAGAGGATCACTTGTGTCCAAGAGTTTGAGGTTGCTGTGAGCTATGACGTCATAGAACTCTACTGAGGGTGACAAAGTGAGACTTTGTCTCAAAAAAAAAAATTATTCATAAATTTTCAAGAACATAATCAATACATTGTTACTGACTATAGTTACCATATTGTCCAAAAGATCTCTTGAATTTATTCTTCCTAACTGAAATTTTGTATCCTTTGATCAACATTTCTGGACACCCCCCCCCACACACATATTGCTATAATAATTTAAATTAATTAAAATTAAATTAAAATTTCAGGTTTTCAAGTGCATAATGGTTACCAGATTAGACAGTGCAGAAATAAAAAAATTTCTACATCACAGAAAGTTCTCTTTGGCAACACTGTTCTCAGGATTTCTCTACTAGCCCTTTGTAGTCTTGTCCTAACAACTTGATGTTTCTGGATTTGCAGGTTCCTTGGCTAGCTTTGATTTGTCCACCTGTGCCATTGCTTCAAGATTAGTGACCGTTCTCTGATCCCCCAAGCTTGCCATTTCAGACTCTTATTTCATCAGCTTCGTCTACAATTGTACAAGGTCTTATTCCTACAACAAATATTTTATTCCATAGTAATCACATGGTTCTGTTTCCCCAAATGAGCCTTGACTGATATAAACAGTATGTGTTATATGCTACTATTTTACACTCATATTTGCTTTTGAATGTGTAGACTACCTTGGTAAAGGACAAGAAACTACCAACAGTGCTTGCTGATGCAGAAGAGTCATTTAGATTTTGGGAGCTGACCTTGTGAATGCATTGGTTAGTGTAAACAAAATTTAAAAATTAATTTGCAACCACACAATACCTCATGACAACAGTGAAAAGACTATAAAATGATACAAACCACAGGAGACCTCACAGATGTCCAATTCTAGACCTGGCTGAATGTATAGTTGTTATCTTTCTAATTATACATCAGAAAAGCCCTGGTAGACTCAAGAGACTAAGCTTTATTTTGCCAGGTTTTCTTACAGGAAGAATATGGTTCCAAGGTATTACCATGGTGAAGGTATACAATAATCCCAAACTATTGGCTCTAAAAAATCGGCTCACAAATTTGGAGATGAAGTTATAGGAGGTGGGAAAATATGCACATAAATCTCCTAAAGGCTTACCACCAACACTTTGGGACGATTACTGTATGCTTCAATAAAAATGCAAGTAGGTTTTTATTAGTGTTTCTGCACATGCCATCAATTTCAAGATAATAAAGGTATAGACAACCTGGGGAGATATGCTCATATGGGTAATGAAAATGCTTTTCAACTACAAAAATGCTTTGGAAAGGATTTGGGCTCTTTGGGTCTAATGAGGCAACCATCATTGGTGGTGTTTGGTTTGGTTGTTCAACCTCTCCTCTCAAATCATTTATATCATTAAGAAAGAAGCAAGATATCCAATATCTGAATGGATAAATGGAGAAAAGGGATTAGGGGTGCCAATCAAAACGATTCTCGTTGGTACAAAAATGTATAACTACCAGCAAAATAGGGTAAACTCTCTTTTTCTCCAAGACAAAGGTAGTTAACTACTACCTCAACATGGATCGGGATAAAAGGCTTTTTGTGTTCCTTTCCATATTCTTCCCTCTAAATATTTAGACTAAATTACAAAATCATCTTATTGTGAAAATGGTTATTCCTCTCACTCTGCAGTGTTAGAGAGGACCCCAACTATAAACAGCTATGGTCACTAAAAGAATTTGATGGAGCTTGCAAGTAGCCTTACCATTAAGACATGTCGCCTGTTCCATTTCAGGTTTTTCCAATCCTTCCAACTTTGGGGTTAGGCAAAAGGTTGTCAACAGTTAAGGATTCACAATACCTACAGACTGACAGTTCCACATTAACATGAAATGTGGCTATACTGCATTCTAAATGAATGTGCCCTGTATTTTCAGTGCCTGATGGAAGTATGTGAAATAAGTTTGTTGGTGCACAACATTCACAGGGCATTTTTAGTTCCAAAGTGCTATCCATAAACAGAGAAAAGAATAAGAATAGAGAAGTGAAAGTTAAAAGTGGTGAGAAGTAGAAAAATATGTGTCAAAATTAAACTGTCCTAGAAAAGTTTTCCTTCATGAACTATTTAAACTTTCATTAGATAAAGCAGATTTATTCCACATGCTCTATGTATATATCAAAGCCTAGTATTTGTTCCTTATAATCTAACACTCCAAACCTAGTGCCTGATCCTTCTTTCCTCCAGATAGTCTTTTCACTGAAGAGTTATAACGCAGGGCAGAGGAAGATGCTTATTCATCTAGGTGAATGGGATCTTCCACAGAAATTCAAACTGTTCTGTTCCTCCACTCAATTGAAAAAGTGGTGGTGGCTTGCATGCCAGCAGTATCTTCCTCAATTAGTGGAAGATAATGAGGTGGAAATAAAATTTGACCCCATTTGCATTTAATCAAAAGAAAAAAGAGTTTTCTTTGTTATGTTTTAAAAATTAGGGACATTAGCCAGGCGCTGTGGCTCGCACCTGTAATTCCATTCCTTGGAGAGGCCGAGGCAGGTGGATTGCTTGAGCTCAGGAGTTCGAGACCAGCCTGAGTAAGAGCAAGACCCTTTTTCTAAAAATAACCAGGCGTTGTGGTGGGCACATGTAGTCCCAACCACTCCAGAGTTAGAACACCACAGCCTTCTACCTGGGCAAGAAAGTGAGACTCCGCCTCAAACACACCCCCCCAAACCCAGGGAAAACAAAGTATTTATGGATTAAAAATATCATTTGAACTTCTGTGAGACATGGTATCTGATGGCATAGTCTCTCATTGGCTAATAATAGAGCTAACTGAATTTTGATGTATGAATTTAAGTATTAAAAAGGTCTTAAAGGGCAGCACCTGTGGCTCAGTGGGTAAGGCGCTGGCCCCATACACTGAGGGTGGTGGATTCAAACCCAGCCCCAGCCAAACTGGGGCCAAACAACAACAACAACAACAACAACAAAACATATCCAGGCCTTGTGGCAGCGCCCGTAGTCCCAGCTACTTGGGAGGCTGAGGCAAGAGAATTGCCTAAGCCCGGGAGTTGGAGGTTGCTGTGAGCTGTGTGACTCCACAACACTCTACTGAGGGCGATAAAGTGAGACTCTGGGCTCGGCGCCTGTGGCTTAATGGGTTAAGGCGCCAGCCACGTACACCTGAGCTGGTGGGTTTGAATCCAGCCCGGGCCCGCCAAACAACAATGAAGGCTGCACCCAAAAAATGGCTGGGTGTTGTGGTGGGCGCCGTGTTGGGTGCCTGTAGTCCCAGCTACTTGGGAGGCAGAGGCAGGAGACTCCCTTCAGCCCAGGAACTGGAGGTTGCTGTGAGCTGTGATGCCACAGCACTCTATCCAGGGTGACAGCTTGAGGCTCTGTCTCAAAGAAAAAAAAAGTGTCTTAAAATTCTACACCAATGATACTGGGTTTAGCAAAGTTTACACTTAAATTTACAATTATTTCCACGAATAATAGGTTTTTCTTTTTCTCTCTTTGTGTGTGTCTGTGTGTGTGTGTGTGGGGGAGGAAGGGGCGGTGTTTTCAGAGACAGGGTCTAGTTCTGTTGCCCAGGCTGAGTGCAGTGTGCCATTACAGTTCTCTGCAGCCTTGAATTCTTGGATTCATGGGATCCTTCTGCCTCAGCCTCCTCAGTAGCTGGATTATAGGTGCATGCCCTCACACCTGGCTTATCTGTTAATTATAGACTTTTGACTCTACAAAGCCTCACATTCTAATTTATTTCTAGAGAAGCTAAGTATATAGTCCATAGTCTTGAGATAGAGATAAAGAAACCATCTTTCCACCCCCTTCATTGCCTTGACCATGGAAAAATTGTCTTTCATAGAATTGGTCCCCGGTGCCAAAAAGGTCGAGGATTGCTAGTGTACATTGTACCCAGTAGGTAGTTGTTAAGCTGCCAAATCACTAGGGAATCAAAATATAATTTCCCTCTGTTCAGTTTCTACTTTAACTTTCCCCTACATTTAAAAGACTAAAACATTCAATTCTTCTTTTAAAACACAATATTAAACAAATGGTTGGCATTATTCATTAATTAAAATACCTTTAGTTTAATTTTCTTTTTTTGAGACAGAGTCTCACTCTGTCACCTTGGGTACAGTGCTATGGTTTTAGCCCAGCTCATAGCAACCTCAAACTCTTGGGCTCAACCAACCCTCCTGGCTCAGCCTTCCGAGTAGCTGGTACTACAGGCACCTCCCACGACTCTTGGCTCATTTTTCTATTTTCAGTAGAGACAGGGGTCTTACTTTGCTCAGGCTGGTCTTGAACTCCTGAGCTCAAGTGATCCTTCCTCCCAGAGTGCTAGGATTATATAGGCACCTAGCCTGTATTTGTCAACTTTTAGAAGTTACTAATATAGTAGACAGGTATATTAAAATATAATTGTAAGTTATAATTTCAAATTATTTGTAAATTTATAAATATGAAAAGTTTATTAGAATTTTTTATACATGAAAATATAAATTTATTTACAAAATAATTTTCCTTAATTCTTAAAAATTTTAATAGATTTAGGGGAAATAATTTTTTTTTATCACATGGATAAACTGGGTTGTGGAAAAGTCTAGGCTTTTAGTTTACCTGTCATCTGAATAATGTATATCTGTGGTCCCCAAACCCTGGATCACAGCCAGGTACTGGCCTGCAGCCTGTTAGGAACCAGGCCCCCCGCAGGAGGTGAGCCGTGGAGTGAGTGAAGCTTCGTCTGCATTTACCGCTGCTCCCCATCGCCGGCATCACCGCCTGAGCTCTGCCTCCTGTCAGGGCAGTGGTGGCATTAGACTCTCACAGCAGCAGAAACACTACTACTGTAAACCGCACACGTGAGGGATCTAGGCTGCGTGCTCCTTATCAGAATCTAATGCCTGATGATCTGAGGTGGGATGTAATGTGCCTGAATCATCCTGAAACCATCTCTCCACCCCCTTCATTGCCTTGTCCATGGAAAAATTGTCTTTCATAGAATTGGTCCCCGGTGCCAAAAAGGTCGGGGACTGCTAGTGTACATTGTACCCAGTAGGTAGTTTTCCATCTGTACCCCTAACCACCTCCCCCTCTGAGTCTCCAATACCTATGTTACTCTGTATGATGATGCATAACCACTGCTTAGTTCTCACTTATAACTGATAACACGCTGTATTTGTTTTTTTTTTTTTTTCCTGTGTTACTTTCATGCAAGCTAATGGTCTCCAGTTCTATCCAAGTTACTGCAAAAGACGTCATTGCATTCTTTTTCATGGCTGAAAAGTATTCCATGGCTTGAGTATTGATACAGTCCCACGAACAGCACACAAACATTCCCTTTTCGCTACATCTGTGCAAGCATTGTTTGCTTTTTGACTTTTTAATAATGGTCATTCTGACAAGGCTAGGGTGGTATTTTATCATGGTTTTAATCTGTATTGCTCTGATGATTAGTGATGTTGAACATTTTTTCATATGTTTGATGGCCATTCTTTTCCTCTTTTGAAAATGTCCACATCTCACTTTTTAATGAGGCTGTTGATTTTTTTCTTGCTGATTTTAGTTCCTTAGAGATTCTGTACATTAGTCCTTTGTAGGATGAATAGCTTGTGAATATTTTCTTCCATTCTATAGGTTGTCTATTTACTCTGCTGATTATTTCTTTTGCAGTGCAGAAGGCTTTTTAGTTTAATTAAGTCCTATTTATTCTTTTGTTGTATTTGCTTTTGGCATCTTAGTCATTTATTTTTTTTTTTAAATCTTAGGCCAATGTCAAGGATGGTTTTTCCTAGGTTTTCTTCTAATAATTACACTGTTTTAGGTCTTTAAGCTATCTGGAGTTAATTTCTGAGGATAGTGAGATATGGATCCAGTTTCATTCTTCTGCATGAGGCTATCCTATTTTCCTAGTACCATTTATTGAATAGGGTGTCCTTTCTCCAGTGTAGGTTTTTGTCTTTGTCAAAGATCAACTGGTTGTGGGTACTTGGCTTTATTTCTGGGTTCTCTATTCTGTTCTATTGTCTATGTGTCTGTTTTTATACCAGTTCCATGCTGTTTTGGTTACTAATATCTTGTAGTAGTTTAAAGTCAAGTAATGTGATGCCTCCAGATCTGTTCTTTTTGCTTAGGATTGCTTTGGCTATTTGTGCTCTTTTTTGGTTCTACAGAATTTTAGAGTGGTGTTTTTTAATTCTGTGAAAAATAATGTTGGTATTTTGATAGGAATTGCACTGAATCTGTAAATCATTTTGGGCAATATGGACATTTTAACAATGATTCTTCCAATTCATGAGCATAGGATGCTTTTCCACTTGTTTTTGTCATCTATCATTTCTTTCATCAGTGTTTCATAACTCTCCTTTAGAGGTCACTCATCACTTTGGTTATTTCAACGAGTTTTATTTTTGCAATTATTGTAAATAAGACTGAGTTCTTTTTTTTTTTTTTTTTTTTTGCAGTTTTTGGCTGGGGCTGGGTTTGAACCCGCCACCTCCGGCATATGGGGCTGGCGCCCTACTCCTTTGAGCCACGGTGCCACCCAAGACTGAGTTCTTGATTTTATTCTTAGCCTTGCCGTTATTATAGAAATACTACTTCTTGATTGCACTAATGTACGCAGCTATGATTTAATTAAAAAAAAAAAAGAAAGAAATACTACTGATTTGTGTACATTGATTGCGTAACCTGAGGCTTTACCGAATTCATTTATCAATTTCAGGAGTCTTTTGGAGGAGTTTTTAGGGTTTTCCAGGTGTAAAACTGTATTGTCAATAAACAGGGATGGTTTGACTTCCTCTTTTCTAATTTGGATATCCTTTATTACTTTCTCTTGGCACAGACTTCCAGTGCTATGCTGAATAGGAGTGCTGAAAGTATACATACCTGTCTTGCTCCAGTTCCTATGAGGAATGTTTTCAACTTTGCCCCATTCACTATGATCTTGGCTGTTGATTTATTATATACGATTTTATTATATTAAAGTATATCGTTTCTATAACTAGTTTGTTGAGAGTCTTTATCACGAAGGGATATTTGATTTTGTTGAATCCTTTTGCTGCATCTACTGAGATAATCATATGGTTTCTGGTTTTCATTCTGATTTACATGGTGTATAACATTTACTGATTTGTGAATGTTGAACCATCCAGTATCCCTGAGATGAAATCCAATACCTTTTTGATGTGCTTTGGGCTTACTAGTATTTCATTAAGGATTTTTGCATCTATGTTCACCAAGATTATTGGTCTGTGGTTTTTTTGTTGAGTCCTTTCCTGGCTTTGGTATCAACGTTATATTAGCTTTGATGGATGACTTAGCAGGATTCTCTCACTATTGTTATTTTGGGAACAACTTCAGTAGGATTGGTACCAGTTCTCTGTAGGTTTGGTAGAATTCAGATGTGAATCCATCTGGTCCTGGGCTTGTCTTAGCTGGGAGAATTTTTATTACTGATTAAATCTTGCTACTCTTTATTGGTCTGTTCATGATTTCTACTTCTTCCTGATTCAAGCTTGGGAGGTTGTGTTTTTCTAGGAATTTATCCATTTCCTCTAAATTTTCTAGTCTGTGTTTGTAGAAGTAGTCTGGGATGATGTTTTATATTTCTGTGGTATTAAATGTAATGATGATTCCTTTTTCATTTCTGATTATGCTTATTTAAATCCTCTCCATTCTTTTCCTGGTTAATGTAGCTAGTGGTCTATTGATTTTGTTTATCTTCTCAAAGAACCAATTGTTTCATTGATCCTTTGTATTTTCTTTTGTTTTAATTTTATTTAATTCCGCTCTGATCTTTTATATTTCTTATCTTCTGCTAGCTGTGGGTTTGTTCTTGTTTTTCTAGTTCCTCGAAGTGTGATTTTGGTTTGTTAATTTGTCATCTTTCTGTCTTTATGATGTAGGCATTTATTTTATTTAATTATTTTTGAGACAGAGTCTCACTTGGTTGCCTAAGCTTGAGAGCCATGGCATCAGCCTTGCTAACAGCAACCTCAAAACCTTGGGCTCAAATGATCCTCCTGTCTCCTGAGTAGCTGGGACTACAGGTGACTGCCACAACACCCAGCTATTTTTCTAATTTTAGTATAGACCACATCTCACCCTTGCTCAGGCTGGTCTCAAACTCCTGAGCTCAAGCAATCCAGCCACCTCAGCCTCCCAGAGTGCTAGGATTATAGGTGTGAGCCCCTGTGGCTTGCTGATATAGGCATTCAGCGTCATAAACTTTTCTCTTTCAGTACTTTTTTTTTTTTTTTTTGAGACAGAGCCTCAAGCTGTCACCCTGGATAGAGTGCTGTGGCATCACAGCTCATAGCAACCTCCAATTCCTGGGCTCAAGCGAGTCTCTTGCCTCCGCCTCCCAAGTAGCTGGGACTACAGGTGCCTGCCACAATGCCTGGCCAATTTTTGGTTGCAGCTGTCATTGTTTGGCAGGCCTGGGCTGGATTTGAACCCGCCAGCTCAGGTGTACTGGTGCCTTAGCCCGTTGAGCCAATATAGGTATAGGCGCCGAGCCTATACCTATATTCTTAAGTGTTCTGATCAAGAAAGGATGCTGGATATTATCTAAAGCTTTTTCTACATCAATTGAGAAAATCATATGGTCTTTGTTTTTTAATTTGTTTATGTGATGTATTATATTTATGGATTTACATATCTTGAACCATCCTTGGGACCCTAGGATGAAACCCAGCTAGTTGTGATGTATAATTTGTTTCATGTGTTGTTGTCTTCTGTTTGCTAGGATCTTATTGAACATTTTTGCATCAATATTCATTAGAGATATTGGTCTGTAATTTTCTTTTCTTGTTGAGTCTTTTCCTGGTTTGGGTATCAGGGTGATATTTGCTTCATAGAATGTGTTGGGAAGTATTCCTTCTTTTTCTATGTTTTGGAAAAGGTTAAGTAATATAGGTACTAGTTCCTCTTTAAAGGTTTGGTAGAATTCTGATGTGAAGCCATCTGGTCTCGGGCCGTTCTTTTTGGGGAGATTTCTTATAGCTGATGCTATTTCAGAACTTGTTAGATGCTTGTTCAACATTTCCACATCTTTCTGGCTAAGTCTAAGAGTGTGGCATGTTTTCAGGTATTGATCTGTTTCTTTCAGATTTTCATACTTCTGAGAATAGAGTTTTATGTAATACTCATTAAGGATTTGTTGAATTTTTGATGAGTCTGTTGTTATTTGGCCTTTATCATTTCTGATTGATGAAATTAGGGATTTTACTCTTCGACTTCTGGTTAGATTAGCTAAAGGTTTATCTATTTTATTGACCTTTTCAAAAAACCAGCTTCTTGATTGGTTGATCTGTTGTATGATTCTTTTGTTTTCAATTTCATTTAGTTCTGCTCTAATTTTAGTTATTTCTTTTCTTCTGCTGGATTTAGGGTTGGAATGTTCTTCCTTTTCCACTTGGTTGAGATGTCCCATTAAGTTGTTGACTTCCTCTCTTTCTGTTCTTTAGAGGAAGGCTTGCAACTCTATAAATTTCCCTCTTAGGACTGCCTTTGCAGTATCCCAGAGGTTCTGATAGTTCATGTCTTCATTATGGTTTTGTTCCAAAAATTTGGCAATTTTCTTCTTAATCTCATCTATGACCCGGCTATCGTTCAGCATGAGGTTATTTAGTTTCCATGTTTTTGTATGCATATGCAGATTCCTGTTATTACGGAGTTCAACTTTTATTCCATGATGGTCTGAGAAAATATAAGGAATGATTTCTTTTAAATTTGCTAAAGTTCGACTTGTGACCTAAAATATGATCAATTTTGGAGCATGATTCATGGGCTGATGAGAAGAATGTGTATTCAGTTTTGTTAGGATGAAATGTTCTGTAGATGTCTGTTAAATGCAAATGTTGGATGGTTAAGTTTAAGTCTAAAATCTCTTTGCTTAGCTTCTTATTGGAGGATCTGTCCAACACTGCCAAAGGAGTGTTAAAATCTCCTACAGTTATGGTGCTTGAGGAAATCAAGTTGCCCATGTCTGTTAGAGTCTTACTTATAAATTAAGGTGCATTCTAGTTGGGTGCATAAATGTTAATAATTGAAATCTCATCATGATGTGTGTTGCCCTTAACAAATATGAAATGGCCATCATTGTGTTTTTTTTATTTTTGTTGGTTTAAAGCCAATTGTACATGTGAATAAAATTGCAACACCTGCTTTTTTCTGATTTCTATTTGCCTGAATTATAAATGACCTTACCTGCACCCTAAGTGTATGTTTATCTTTTAAGGTAAGGTGAGATTCTTGAATGCAGTAGATGTCTGGACTGAGTTTTTGTATCCTGTCAGCTAACCTGTGCCTCTTTTGAGGGCAATTTAAGCCATTTACATTGTTTGAGAGTATCAATAAGACAGATAATATTTTGGGTATTGAGTTTTTCGAAAGTCCAGTGGACATTTTTAATCCTTTTGCCAATTGGAAGTTGGAATTTGATCAAAAGTTTCTGAGTGAGTTTACTTTGGTGGTAGAGGATTGTGCTGTTCATTATGGAGGATAGGTCTGAGAACATCCTGAAGACCTGGTTTAGTTATGGCAAATTTCTTCAACATGTGCATGTCATTAAAGTATTTAATTTCTCCATCGTAGCTGAATCTCAGATTAGCTGGATACAGGATCCTGGGTTGAAAGTTATTTTGTTTAAGGAGATTAAAAGTCGATGACCACCCTCTTCTAGCTTGAAAGTTTTCAGCAGAGAGATCTGCAGTCATTCTAATGTTCTTCCCTTTGTAGGTTATGGTTTTCTTACGTCTGGCTGCATTCAGAATTTTCTCCTTCATATTTAACTTTGGTGAAGTTAATTATAATATGTGTCTATGAGGATTTTTATT
>CAUYRH010008994.1:0-25394 GCA_963574655.1 Perodicticus potto
GGCCTCGGTGTCCTCGCTCTTCCTCTTCTCGGTGCTGCTGTTCGTGGCGGTGAGGCTGTGCAGGCGGGACAGGGCGGCGTCTGCGGGTCTCTGCTCGGTGCCTGGGGGCCACTTTCCGGGCCACCTGGTGGACGTCAGCGGCACCGGAACCTTATGTCACAGTTACCAGTATGAGGTGTGTCTGCCCGGAGACTCTGAGAGCAACGAATTCAAATTTTTGAAGCCGATCCTCCCCAGTGTACTGGGCCAGGATTCTAGGAGGAAACCAGAATTTCCAGAATAATTTCTGTATCTGAAACTTCCCTACTGGCTATGGCAGTTTTGTCTTCGTTTTCTTCCTTTAACTCGTATTGGTATTTAATTCCTTTTGATATTCTTTTTTCCTTACCTTTGTGTATAGTACTGTTACTCTTTATTGTTATTGTTGGACGGGTTGTTATAGAATTGGTTTTCTAGTTATTGTATTACTAGTAAATAGTTTATGTCAGGAAATTTTATATTTCTGATTAAATTTTTAGTACTCACTTTGGAAGGCTAATATGCAAGTTAACCCCTCCTAATAAAAGTAACTCTAATTTTAAATTACAATTCATACTATATGACATTACATGAGAATGTATGCTTTTTAAATCATACTTTATTTTGAAAGTATTGGAAGTCTTTTTTAGTTTTTATTATTTACCCAACTCTGTCGTTTTGATAGTCCCATTTCTGTTTGGGGTGAAATCATTTCATATTTTTTCATGCCCAGTTTCTTCCAACCTCCCTGTTTGGATTTTTATTTTCTTGATAGGCAGCAACATAGATAATTTCAAGCTGTTCAAGACAACACTTGTAATGATTAGACTTTCACTCTACAAATACATATGATATCTCCTAAAAATTTATCTGCAGCATTATCTATTCTTTATTATTTAAGTTAATGTTGAAAAGACTTATGGGTTTTCCCTTATGTCTAACTAAAGTTAAGAACCTGTTAAGAGTACTAAATAGGTTTACTGACACCCAGGTTAACTATGTTTAAGGTGTTTCTATAAGGTCAGTGGACTCTAGGACCAAATAATGCATTTCCTGCTGTTGTCCCTTTCTATAGCAGAGAAATTCTCCAGCTGCAACTTCTGAGCTTAGAGGAGCTTCAGATGGTATAGCATGCCAACATCTACTTGCCTTGAGATAATGATACTGTTCTGGTTGAAAAGGAATTTGAAAAAAAATACATTGTAGAATTAATATTAGTTAACCAAATGAAATTTATTAAAGGATATTTTGGTGAAGGAGTTGAACGATTTGTAAAAAAAACATTTTGTCTTGTCAGGACTCTATCTCCAGGAGCTTCTCAACTTTGCAGATACTCTAGAATGATGTGCAAACTAATGGCCCCCAAGGATGTTCAGACCCCCATCTCTGGAAGCTATTAATATGTTATTATTAGGAATATATGTAATTAAGAGGAATTAAAATTCAAACAGCATTAAAGTTGCCAATAAACTAAATTTAAACTAGAATATCCTAGATAATCTGGGTGGGCCTTATTCAATCAGTTAAGAAGGCTTAAACGCAGAGGTAAGTCTTCCTTGAGATAATGAAGTAATTTTACCTGAGGTCAGCAGCTTCAGCTTGTGCCCCAGGGTTCCAGCTTACCCTTCTAACTGCCTGCCAGTCTTTGGACTTTTCTAACCAGCTTTCATGGTCAAATTAAGTCATGTCCTTGCAATAAATCTCTTAATATATATGCGCTGGCCCTGCTCCTCTAGTTAAAACCTGAGTGATAACAGATTTTGGGATGCCACTGTAACAAATATCTAAAAATGAAGAAGTAGCTTTTGAACTGGGCAAAGGGGAAAGGCTGGAAGAATTTTGAGAAGCATGATAGAAAAGCCTAGATTGCTTTGGAATATTAGTTACAATGTTAACTAGTCTGCTCCTAAGGTCTCAGAAGGAAGTTAGGAGGATGTGGAGAAACACATCCTGCATTAAAGAATACCTAAATCATTTTAAACAGACTGTGGATAGAAATACGGATATTAAAGTCCTGGCTGATGAAGGTACAGATATGAGGAATATGTTTTTGGAACTTGGAGGAAAGGTGATCCTTCTACACAGTGGCAGAAAACTTAGCTGAGTTGTGTCTTACAGTTGTGTGGAAGGAAGAATTTGTAAACAATGAACTTGTAGATTTAGCTAAGGAGATTTCCATACAAAGGTCTGAAGGTACAGCCTGTTTTTTTGTTGTTATTGTTGTTGCTTCTGATAGTAAAAGGTGAGAGGAAAAAATTATAAGAGGAATTAGATTATGGTAAGAACTCCTAAGCAAAAAGGAATCAGGACCTGATTACTGGGGAAATGCTCAGCTTTTTCAGATTGCAAAAGATATTAAAATTAGGAGACTCACTTCCCAGGAATGCGTGTTCTAGAGAGAAAGCCAAGGGTGCCTTGAAAGGATCAGAGCAGGCAATCACCTGGAAGACTTTTTGAAGGAACTAGGCATGTGACACAGATGTTTTCTGTCACCTCAGGAAAAGTCAGGAATATAGAGTGAATTATTTAGGAAATAATTGTGAATGAGTCTCTGATCTAATGAAGTAAACCCTGTGATAGACACAGGAGACCCACAAGATTTTTGAGAATGTTATATCAGCAAAAATACTGCCAGTTGGAACTGACAGTGATAGAACAAATTGAAGAAAGGCGCTGTACCTCCAAATTCCCTAAGCAAAGAACATGCTGTCAAAACTACTTAGCTGAAAACATACCCTACCACTAATGAAAAAGGAATGATGGTTTAGAGCAGTGGTTCTCAACCTTCCTAATGCCGTGACCCTTTAATACAGCTCCTCATGTTGTGTTGACCCCCAACTATAAAATTATTTTCATTGCTACTTCATAACTGTAATTTTGCTACCGTTATGAATCATAATGTAAATATCTGATATGCAGGAAGTATTTAAGCGACCCCTATGAAAGGGTCATTCGACCCCCAAAGGGGTCACAACCACTGGTTTAGAGGGTAGAGCTTAGAGCCCAGAGAGTAGAGATACAAACCACAGAGGATTAGTCTTTTTGGTGTGGATTTTAAGGTTTTATATATTTTTAAATTTCAGATTAATATGAGGGTACAATTAGGTTACATTGTTTGCATTTGTTACGTTGAGTCCAAGTTATAGTTGTGCCCCTCACCCAGGAGGTGTGCCATATTTTGTGCCATACCTTGTGCCTATTAGGTGAGAGCACACCAATTCCCCTTCCTCCTTCCTTCTGTCCCCCCACTTTCCAACTTCCCCCACTTGGGTTTAATAGTGTTTTTTTCTTGTATTGGTATGTATTTGTTCATCTACTGGTTTCATACTAGTGTTGAATATATTGAATGCTTGCTTTTCCATTGTGATACTTTACTAAGTGGAATGTTCCATTCAGGTTGATATAAAAGATATAAAATCTCCATCTTTTATGGCTGAATAGTATTCCATGGTATACATATACCATAGTTTATTAATCCATTCATGTGTAGATGGTCACTTGGGTTGATTCCACACCTTGGTTATTGTGAATTGAACTGTGATAAACATTCTAGTGTATATGTTCTTATAGTTCCTAGTAATGGGATTGCAGGATCAAAAGAAAGGTCTACTTTTAGTTCTTTGAGGATTCTCCATACTTCTTTCCAAAACATCTGTATTAGTTTGCAGTCCCACCAACAGTGCAAACGTGTTCACTTTTCTCTAAACCCTCACTAGTTTCTGCAGCTTTGGGACTTTGTAATGTGGGCTATTCTCACTGTGGTGATATCTCAAGGTGGTTTTGATTTGCATTTCTACAGAAAATAGTCTTCCTGGGTGGATTGCTACATTTCATGGTACAGGTGATTGCTTTTTCACTTTGACTCTTCACACAGTTGTCTGACTAGTTTCCAAACTATCTATTTCAGATAAGTGAGATGCTTGTCAGAAAAGTAGTTTTGTTTTCCTTTAGGTATTATAAAGGGAGAACACTCTGAACTTCTGCAGTTGAATTTACATCTTCATTCAATCACTTACCAGTTTGGTAAATATATACAAATAATTTAATTTTCAAAGGAATATTCTTGGCTAGTAGCATCTCCAAAAATTGAGTTGGGAGAATAGAAAGAGAATATGAAATGATAAGTGCCAGGCATATTTTTAAATCTGCATTAATGGTGTCCTGAGCAAGATGAAAAGGATGTTTATGCAGCAATCTAGAACATGCCTTCCTTTTTGGTAGGAAAGTATCAGGGCTAAAAATTTTCCTTAGTAAAAAACATCTAAAGGCTTTGTGCACAGTGGCTCATTCCTATAATCCTTGCAGTCTGGGAGGCTGAGGTGGGTGGATTGCTTGAGCTCAGGAGACCAGCCTGAGCAAGAGCAAGGCCCCATTTCTACCAAAAATAGAAAAAAAATAGCCAAGCATTGTGGCAGTCACCTGTAGTCTGAGCTACTCAGGAGGCAAAGGTAAGAGGATCTCTTGAGCCAAAGAATTTGAGGCTGTTGTGAGCTATGAGGCCATGGTACTCTACCAAGGACAACATAGTGGGACTCTGTCTCAAAAATAAAATAAAATAATTTAAGCATGGATTCTGAAAATTCAGCAGATCAACTATTCATGTGTTTTGGTACATTATGGCTGGTAAAAGAATAAACAACCAATTCTCCTCTGTCACACAATACCAGAAATTGTTTCGAACATGAGCAACAAGTCATTGTTTTTTAGTGAATGAAAGTTAAGAATAGTGAATGAAGATTTTTGGAAACCTCAAGTGTAGAAACTCTTTATTCAAAGTAAACATGGCCATTCCTTTTCCCTCCTATTTTCTATTCCAAACTTTGTAGACTCCTTTTGAGATTTGCATAAATCCAACTTGCCTTTTATAGCATTAATCTAAAGTCATTGACCCTTTTTCTTTATTTCTGTCCCTTGCTCTTTATTTTCTTCCTAAATAGAGTTTGGAATCCATAGGTATTTGTGATCACATAACAGCATTCACAAGGTAAGAGATTCCATATTCCAATAATTGTAAAGTGGAGGACAAATTGAATTTCTCCCACAAATGCATTAAAATAGGGAAGATAGTTTCCTGAAAATCCCATTAACTATATTTTTCATATAATAAAAATAAGCTGCAGTATTTCTTCACTATCCTCCAAATTACTATTGACGATATCATCATAGTACTTCTATTTCTATTACTATAAATATGAAAATCGTTCTAGAAAATTTTACTAATACTACTATTTAATTATATAAAAAATGATGCCACTTTGGCTGGTGGCTAAATTTTCAGAAAATATTTTCTTAAAGGTTAAAAGTTTCACCACACTAGGAGGGGACTCTCTGTGTATTGTAAAGTCATCATGGAGTGTTATGAGTTATTGTTGGAATAACCACCTAATTAGTTTTATAGCCCTGGGTGAGTACTCTGTAATGATGTATTTTCTTCACAAAAGAACAAAAGAGACATAAAGATAATGAATACATTTGTTAATTCAATGCCTATTTCTATATAAACGGAATTTTTCACTTTCCTGAAAAACCAACAGAATATAAGCACCAATGTAAGATTATTTTTGTGATGGTTGATATGAATTTAACTTAGAGGCCTCATTGGAATACTCCATGTACACAAATTAAATCTCAGCTAAACCCTATAGGCTTTATTTTGGGAGATATAACAAAAGTAATCAGGACATTATCTTCATTGTTGTATCCATAGCCTGGAAATTACTGCAGAAATTTTACCACAGGCTATGTAAACCCTCTTGTCAAATGCTCTCAAATGTGAATGAGCAAGTCAAGAACCAAAGATATACACATGATTGAATTTAAGGGGATACAACTGTTTTTGTTACATGTGGATGAATTATATAATTCTGAATGCTGACGTCAAGGCTTGTACTGTGCCTGTCACCAGAATAGTGTGCATTGTACCCACTAGGTAGGTTTTTAATCCCTCATTCTTCCAACCTTCCCCCTTCTTAGTTTCCAATGTTCTTTGCATTACTTTATGACCATGTGTACCCATCATTTAGTTCCCACTTACTAATGAGAACATGGTGTTTATTTTCCCATTTCTGAGATAATTCACTTAGGATAATGTCTAATTCCATCCAAGTAGCATGTTTTTTAAGTGTATTTTTTTCCTTTTACACCTAGTTGTCCCCATAGTAATATGTCAAAGGAAGAGGTGCAATAGTAAAGTGACCTAAATACTTGGATTTATTGTTGTTTTTTCTGTTTCTAACTGCAGTAATCATTATCTGACTGACTAGAGTTTTAAAAATAAGGTCTGGATAATTCTACCTCTTTCAGAAGTTGGTCCCATACTTATATTCCCCATTCTGTCTGTTAATGGGCTGGAGAAGAGCAAATAACATTTCCTCCAGACTATTACTGTTAGCATCCAGTCCTCTGGAGTAGTCCTGTCATGTGGTGGTAATTATGGCTATTTTCAATATATTCAATTAATTTCAAATGAGAGAAGGAAGCCCATTACCAGTACTTTTATATTTGGTCTTTCTTTTAACTTTTCAAATGAAATATTTGTATTAATTCCTAAGCACCTTCTCACATAAAAAACGTATGTTTGTAAACAGGCCCATAGGTCTCAATATGTCAGTATTACTCCCTTTTCATCCTACATTACAAAGAAAGGATTAATAATTTTGTCTTTCTTAGATTGATCTTAAATAACTCTAAAAAAGCATTACTTGGCAGCGCCTGTGGCTCAGTGGGTAGGGTGCCAGCTCCATATACCAAGTGTGGCGAGTTCAAACCTGACCCCAGGCAAACTGAAACAACAAAATAGCTGGCCGTTGTGGCAGGCGCCTGTAGTCCCAGCAACTCGGGAGGCTGAGCCAAAAGAAGCGCCTAAGCCTAAAAGTTGGAGGTTGCTGTGAGCTGTGACGCCACAGCACTCTACCGAGGGTGATAAAGTGAAACTCTGTCTCTAAAAAAAAAGCATTACTCAGTGTATTAACAAGCTGTGGTATATGTATGCCATGGAATACTATTCAGCCATTAAATAAGATGGAGACTTTATATCTTTTGTATTAACCTGGGTGGAGGTGGAACATATTCTTCTTAGTAAAGCATCACAAGAATGGAGAAGCAAGAATCCAATGTACTCAATTCTGATATGAAGGCAGTAGATGAGCTAATACAAGGGGTAGGGTAGAGGAATGAAGGAGTGGGAAGAGAGGAGGAGGGGGAGAGATATGAGGGTCACAGTGTATAGTACATCTCTTAGGGGTGGGACACAATTAGAAGAGGGACTTTATTAACAAATGCGATCAGTGTATCCTAATGCTTGGTACCCTCAATGAATCCCAAACAATTAAAAAAATGTTATTCAAATAAAAAAGAGCATTACTCATACTTACCAGTATACTCACAAAAAATAAAGAAAAATTTATTATAATACATGAGTAATAACACCCCAAACAATTTTAGAACTCACAGCTACACTTGGAATATTTTTGTACTTGTGTTTGTATGTGTGCACATTTGTGTGTGCATGTGTGTGTGTCGGGATGGCTTTAGAGATGGTGGAGATGCCGTATGGAGGTATGAATACAAGAGCAACATTGCTTTTCCAAAACTTTCCACATTAGGAAATTTTTTCTTTACTGTTCTTTAATGCATGAATGAATATAATAGAGTTGGCATTAATAGCATACTACAGAAAAGATAGTGTTTGCAAACTAAAAGATTTTCTCTTTGTAAATTTAACAGTCACATTACTATCAGATCTAGAATTTCATTAGTCCCTTTGGCCTTAACAAGTCAGCCCAGGAGAAGGAACGGTAAATTTTTTGCCCAACAAAATTAAGAAACAAAGTTGAAAAAAGTATCTAATAGAGTCAGGGTTAGGGTGAAGTAAGTGAAGCCAATGTGTGCAAGTGTAAGGTAGCTCCTTTATTTAATATTTTAGTATTTTGTTCCTCATAAATTTTGACATTAAATTTGAATTTTTAGAATATTACATCAAATAGTATTCATCTTTACTACTAGGTGTTTTGATAATCCCTTAAAATTGGTCTCTGAGACGCTTGCCACACTCTTGTCCCAGTTATTTGTTGTTTTCAACTTACAAGTTCAAATGACCATCACTGTGTTACAATAGTGATCACAGCTAGAATTTAAGCAGTAAAATCTGAAATTATTTCCTCATTGTTCCAAATATGGGATAGCAGGAGCAACACTGGAAGACATTCAAACAGATCTGATGAGCTAGAGTCCTGGAGACTGGGAATAGAACAGCACCTGTATGTCCATCATTGACCACACAAGTTTTTACATGTTTTTCTTCTGGATAACATACAGCAGTGTGAAAAATATTAACTATTAGATAGATTCAGTGTGCTTATTTTGTTGAGAATTTTTGTAACTATGTTCATGAGAGATACTGGTCTGCAATTTTTTTCTTATAATACCCTATTGAGTTTCAATTTTAGCGTTCTCCTAATCTCATAAAATGAGTTGGCAATTGTTTCCTCCTCCTCAATTTTATGAAAGAGTTTGTCTTAGATATTGATTAATCTACTTATGGTTTTGATAAAATTTACTGCAAAAGCCATTCATGAGTGATGGTTTCTTTGTGAGAAGATTTCAAGTTACAAACTCAATTTCATAAATGGTATACTGCAATTCTGACTTTCTCTTTTCTCTTGTGTCAGTTAGCAATTTGTGGTTTTGAAACAAATTGGCCTATTTTATCTAAGATGTTGTATTTATTGGCATGAAGCTATTGATAACATTTCTTTGTCATTTTTCAATCTGTTTAGAAAGAATGATGCCCCCTTTTCACTCTGGATGCTGGTAATTTAAGTTTTCCCTCCTTTTGTCTTATTGATATTGCTATGAGTATACCAATTTAATTATCTTTTAAAACAAACCAACTTTTGGCTTTGATACTTTTGCTATTACTTTCTGTTTTCTATTTTATTGATTTTTACTCTTAATGTTTTTATTTCTTCTACCTACTTTGGATTTAGTTTTCTCTTCATCTGTTCAATTATCTGAAAGTTTAGATTATTGACTTAAAGCTTTTCATTTCTAGTGTAAATTAATATATAAAAATATAAGTTAAATATGTAAATTTCTATCTATATATTACTTAAGCTGAATTTCATGAATTTTGAGATATGTTTTTAAGTTTATTTAAATTTATCTATAATTGTCATATTATATTTTTCTTTGAACAGTGGGTTAACTAGAAGTGTGTTGCTTAATTTTTAAGTATCTGAAGATACAATTTTTGATATCCAAAATAATTCTATTTTGGTCTGAGAACACACACTATATATAATATAATATATTATACTATGTATAATTTAAGTTCTTTGAAAATTTTTAAAAAATTATCTAACATGTAAGTTATCTTGGTGAGTTTCTTGTGTGCAGTTGAATGAAATATGTAGATTACATATTGGATATAGTATTCTATAAATATGAATTAAACTAAATTGCTTGATGATGTTATTTAAATTTTTATTCTTAATAATTTTTCTACATGTTCTATCAATTACTAGGAGAAAAGTGTTAAATCTATAATGATGAGTGTAAATTTGTCTATTTCTCATTTTAGTTCTAGAATTTTTTAACCTGATGTCTTTTGATGCTCTATTATGAATGTGCAGATGGGCATAATTATTTTATGTTCTTGATGAATTAATATCCATCATTATAAATGTCCCTTTTAGTTTCTGGTTACCCTGTCTGATATTAACATAATCACATCATATTTCTTATGCTTAGAATTGGTATCATATATAGTTTTTCATCCTTTGACTTTCTATCTGTCTTTATATTAAAAAGCATCTTTTGTAAACCACATAGTTAGATCTTGCTTTTTAAGGAAGTGGTAATTTTTTGCCTTTTAATTGGAGAATTTATTCCATTTATAAGTAATATAATTATTTCTATGGCATGCCTATTGCCATTTTTTATTTGTACCCTCTGTTTTCATTCCTTTGTTTCTCATTTTCTGTTTTCCATTGACTTAATTGTGTATTTTTTGGCATTCCATTTCATATGCTCAATTGACTTTTTAGGTATAACATTTTCAGGAGTGTTTCTTCTAAGAATAGTAATACACAGCCTTTTCTTGTCAGAGTCTACTTTAAATTAGTATTATGCTACTTCACCTACGATGTAAAAACCTTCCAATTATATAACCCCCATCCTTTTTGCCATAGCACAGATGGATCAGCACGAGATACAGGACTTACGTTTGAAAATTCATATGGTGGAGAAAGTATAAATCAAATTTGAAAACCTCTTAAAATAACTTGGTATCTACTTTGTAGAAACTATTCCAAACTTTAGAGAACTACAATGAGGATAACAAATGTGAAAAAATCTTCAGTTAAAGTCTAAATCTAAATATGGGCTAAAAAAGTCATGATTGAGGGAAATTATCTAAATTCAGCAAGTATGAGAAATCCTTTATTGATCATTCATTTGTTAAGACACGTATGGAAAAACAAACTGGACACATACTTTACCAAGGTAAAGAATATAGAGCAAACTTCATATTTTTTTGTCTTAGAACTTGTGTGAAATTCACATTGGAGAAGAATATATGAATATGCAAAATGTAGAAAAGCTTTTACTTATTCTTTGTCTATTGCTACACATGTAAGAACTCACAGTGGACGTTAAGCCTTCTGAAAAGGAATATGAAAAAGGTTTTCATTCTCTTCGATCTCTTAGAAAACATGAAAACTCACTGGAGAGAAATCCTATGAATATAAAAATGTGGAAAAATCTTCCATTGCTACTCATCTTTTAGTGCACTGTGTGAAAATAGGATAATGATGTGAGAACTCATATTGAAAGTCACTATGAATATAAAAGATGTGAGAATACCTTTATTTCTTCCACATCTCTTACTGTACATGTAAGAACTAACATGGAGAGGAGACTTATGAACATAAAAAATGTGGAAAAGTCTTTACTTACTCCTCAAAACTTGCTCTACAATTGAGAATAAAACATGTAAGAAATAGGGGAAAGTCTAATTTACCCTCCTCCTTTAATAACTATATGAGTACAAATTCTGGAGAGAAGTCCTATGATTGCAAACAATATGGCAACTCACAATTTTTTTTCTTTTAAAGACAGAATCTCACTTTGTTGCCCTCGGTAGAGTGCCCTGGTGGCTTAGGCAATTCTCTTGCCGCAACCTCTTGAGTATCTGGGACTACAGGTACCCGCCACAATGCCCGGCTATTTTTTTGTTGCAGTTTGGCTGGGGCCACGTTTGAACCTGCCATCCTTGGTATATGGGGCCGGCACCCTACTCACTGAACCAGAGGTGTTGCCCAGCAAATCACATTTTATTAGACACATAAAAATGTGCCACTGGAGAGAAACACTACGTAATAATTAATTTTAAGTGTCAAAGGGATATTCCAGAGAGCTAGTAAATTATTTTTTATGGATAAGTCTGTGAGGGTCTTTCCAGAAAATGCAGGCATTTGAATAAGTGGATTGAATAAGGAAGACTGTCTCCTTCAGTGTCGTTGGGAGCTATCCAATCAGCTGGCTCAGAAACACAGAGCAAAGGCAAATGTACTATTTTCGGAAGCTGAGACAGCTATATTCTCCTGTCTTTGGATGTAAGAAGTCAACGTTCTCTGACCTTTAAACTCTGAGATTTGCACTAACAGCCCTCAACATTTTCAGGCCATGATAATTGAACCGAGCTATGCTGCTGTCTTCACCTTGTTCTCCAGCTTAAAACTAGTATATTGTGGGACTTCCCAGCCTTCATAATCACGAGTTGGTTCTCATAATATATCCCATCTTGTCTGTCTTTCTATCTGTCTCCTATTCTTTCTGTTTCTCTGAAGAGCAAAGACTGACTGATGCACTTAGTGATAGTATGAAATGCAGAAATGTCTTCAGTTATTCCTCATCCACACGAGAACTCACACTGGAGAGAAATTCTATTAACATAAGGAGTGTAGGAAAATATTAATTCTTTTAAATCATTGTAAAAGTCACATAAGAGAGAAACCATGTAAGTGTAGGAAATGTAGAAAAGTATAATCTTTCACATTGTGTGACACATGTGAGAACACACACAAAAGAGAAATAATGTAAATGTGAAAGAAAGAGTGAAAACCTTAAAGTGAGAACTCATACTGGGAGGTAGGACTATAAAGAATGTGGAAAATCCTTTGGTTTGCTCTCTTACTTTCAAAGACATGCAAAATCACATAGAAACACAACCAAGGAACATAATGTGGGAAACCCTTCATATGCATCCCTTATTATGCATAAAAATTGATACCAGAAGAGAAATATTTTAAATGTTGTATATGTGGAAGAGCATTATCAGTGTCTTATCCTAGAAGTGGACTCCCAGTTCATAATTTATAGTTTTTATTTTCTAATAAAAACCTCTATCATGATAACTATTGTTCCCAATACCCTTTCAACTATATCACACCACTTTTGATATGCCCATATTCTTTATGCTTCATTTATATAAATGTCTTATTTCCATTGTGAAGACTTATGACTGAAGTAAAGTATACTTTTACTATGCAAGTAAAATCATTTATAATTGTTTTAGTTTTGTCTCTAATTTTCATTATATTGAATGTATGTGATCATTGTGATATTGATTTGCTACTTGTGGTTTTCTTTCTGGTTTCATGTAGCGGGTCCTGGTATATGCATATCTTCCTTGCTAAGAACTTAAAATGTTTCAGGTTATGAATATGTACTGTGGAAAGATGTATCTTCAGCATGTTTTGTAGTGACTATTTTCTATAAATAATTGTATTTGTCAATATGCAGTTATTGAAAAAGGACAGGTTTACCTGACTTTGTAGTTGAATATTTTCTTTTTTGTTACTACTTCAAGTTGGACACAGTCCTTCAAGTCAAAAAGAGAGGTTTTGTAATCATGAGGATGAAAGTTAGGGGTAATTATGTTTGTGCTCTTTTGTATTATATAAGGCTTAGAGATATTTTCTAGAATCCTAATTACTGTTTACAGGTTAGAATTGGACAAAAAAGGAAATTGAATGAGATTTGGTAAAAGGCGAAAGATTTATACGATCTGAAGAGAAACCAGAGTATTGAAATTGAATGAGATTTGGAACGCAGAAATGAAGAAGACATAGATCTCAAAAGGATGTGGCAGTAGCATATTGACAAACTGATCCAGGAGTGCTCAGCAATTCCAAATTTTAAGCTTGTCTTCCTGACTACTGGCTGTGTTGAACATCAGCACTAAGTCAATCACCAAGCACTTAACTTCAGTTTCCTCAGTGATGATAGCTTCCAAAAACACCTCCATGAGCTCATCCTTTATGATTACATTTTGGTGACTAGACATGCAGAGCTGTTTGAATTTCTTTTCAAGTTTAAACCTTTTCACTCATACACTAGTTCAGGATATCATGATTAAAGAAATTTCCTAACATTCTGACTCCCCTGGTGAGAGGTCTAATTTCTATAGTGAGGAAATAGTTCTCATAATACTTCTAGTTGAGGCTCTGATTCCCTGAGTCACACAATACTGCAGAAAAATGAACAAACAAGAAACTCAAAAATATCTGTTATGATCCGGGTTCTGTCAGACCTGTCAAATAATAAGATTGAATGGATCCAGGGAAAGTTGAAATCCAATATAAAGTTGGAAATGGTACATATGGGACTGAGTATAAGAAGGACCAAAGCAAGCTCTATGAGCAGGTAGCACAGACACCTATGCTATCCACCATTTGTATCTATAGCCACATGGGGGAGTTTTACAACTCATGTCGGGGAAGGGAGAAAACTAAGCTTAGATCATGGACGGATCAGCTTAGCACGTGGGTACAAACTGAAAATTATTATCAGCTGCATACTAGCCTTACACAGGGGTTGCATGGAAATTTGGTTTTAAAGAAAAATCCTCCTTGAAGCTGGGCAGAGCTTAAGATGATACACTTAATCATCCACTTTGTATAGACAGAAAAGTAGCCTAAGGTTAGACTATAAGCATATTTATACTTTAGCAAATGACCTAGTTGCCTGGTAAAGGTCATGGAATGCTAGAATATTGGATATAAGGAGTTCAGGGTTAGAAGCATATTGATAGACATAGGAAAGTAAATTCAAAATAGGATTACATTTGTGTGAAAAGTCAATGACCACCAGTAAATATCTTGCCATGGCACGTGATTGTGTCAAAAAAACCATGTATAGACAAGCTGACTTCTCTGATTGTCATCAGACTGCATCTCTTATCAACCATACCTGTACTGGCACAGGTATGACCACATGATGACCACATGAATGAAGAAGCCAGGGTAGAGAGATCAAGTCTATGCACATGCTTCACTTACCCAGCCTGATCCAGCTATTTCCTGAGCTGTAAATGAGGGAATAAGATCCTTTTAGGACAGCGGTTCTCAACTTGTGGGTTGTGACCCCTTTGTAACAATGAAAATACATCCTGCATATCAGATATTTACTTTACGATTCATAACAGTAGCAAACTTACAGTTATGAAGTAGCAACAGAAATAATTTTATGGTTGGGGTCACCACAACATGAAGAACTGTATTAAAGGGTCACAGCATTAGGAAAGTTGAGAACCACTGCTTTAGGAGGTCTTTAAGAGTCACTCCAACAAGGCTGTGGAAATGACACTGGGTGAAGCATATTAAATTATATGATTTAGGCTGGGCGTGGTGGTTCATGCCTGTAATCCTAGCACTCTGGGAGACCAAGGTGGGTGGATTTCCTAAGCTCAGGAGTTTGAGACCAACCTGAGCAAGAGTGAGACCCCGTTTCTAAAAATAGCCAGGCATCATGGTGGGCACATGTAGTCCCAGCTACTTGGGAGACTGAGGCAAGAGGATAGCTTGAACCCAGGAGTTTGAGGTTGCTATGAGCTATGATGCCATGGCACTCTACCAAGGATAAAGAAAGTGAGACTCTGTCTCAAAAAATATATATGATTTATTATACTCATAGGTGCTAAAGAGAGAGGCAAAGCGGCCTGTGCAGGTGGCTCATGTGAAGAGCACATGATCCACAAGCAGGTGGGGAGCTGAGAGTGGGGATCCTTGGGCAAGTGCCTTACTGGTAGTCAGAGAGTGGGGTATGCAAGCAAAAGGTATGAGGGGATTTCACTTGAACTAAATCACAGTAATTAGGGGAGGGAAAGAAGGGAAGCTTGTGGCATGACCAACTTCATCACACTCTTGTACCTAGACAGCCTTCTCATAGGGATCAGGAAAAATATGAAGTCTTAACAATTTACATTAAACATCTTCAGCCAAATGTCTGTCAGCATGAAAGACCAGCACTAAACTGTCTGTATGGCAAGAGTGGCCCCAATTACCATTGTTCCCAGTGAACTACTTGGGGAATTTATGATTCCCATTTCTGCAACTCTGTGCTCTACAGGTCCTTGAAGGGAAACATTTCCACCAAGAGACATATCAATATTCACCATATACTATAAGCTAAACAATGGTCCTTTATTCTTTGGGTTCCATATGGTCAGGGTCTAGCAGATGAGAAAAAGAGTCACTATCTTGGAAGGGGTAACTGACTCTGATTATCAGAAAGAAGTAGGGCTGCTGTTATACAAAACTGGCAGGGGAAAATATTTTTGGTACCTACCTTACCTACTTGTGTGTCTCCTGGTACACTCCTGCTCAATTATTTAGTAAGAGGATAATTGGAACAATCCTAGATTGAGAAGGACATGTTGACCAGGGCTCAGAGCTCTAGGGACTCACATCAGACAAGCCACTATGACTGGAGCCATATTAATGCACCTATTAATGCAGGGTGAGAGGAAACCTAGAATGGATAATGAAGAAAGATGATGATTATCAGTTCCGAGGCCAGCTTCTGTGGTGAGAACTATACTTCATTCCATTAAACCTTCTCTTCTAAGTTTCCTGCAGGAAGAAAGAACCACCAGAATCACGAAGGAGATGCTCCCTGAATGTGTAAGAAGAGGATCTGAGCAGCACAGAGGGTGCACTGTAAGGACAAGGAGATGCACCACTCAGATCCTCCTCCCATGAAGGATCTGTTTCTTGAAGTGCTGCTGGGAGTTCCAGGAGTGCTATCAGCAGGTACCCTTCAGTTCTGAACTCCTGGTGGGGTCATCTCAGAGCATGTGCTTCCCAGGGAAGGCCACATCCAGTCTCTAATCAAGATGGGAATACAAAGACCTGACCTTTTCATCCTAATGCAGCACAACTCTAAAGGGCCATTTTAGCTTCAGAGTTCCCCACTGCTCTCTCTGCTGAATCTTGCCTCTGTCACCTCCATCCCACAGATTTTTATTCCAAAGGTACTCCCTTGTAAACACTCTACTCTATCTCAGAGTCTGCATCCTGGATATCCCAACTTCAATAGCACAGCTCCTGGCTTACTATTGAACCATGACAGAGTTTGGACATCTGACTATGGGACATTAAGTGAATAGGTGATCTGAGATACCTGCTGGGTACTAGATGTTATCTGATTCACGAATGGGTAGTTTATACCAGCAATGCATGTCCTGCTGCTACATTACCACCTCTCTTTCAAGTTTTGTCTATGGCCTCGTTAAGGAGATTCTTGTGATCAGACACTACAGAAGAAAAATTTGAGCCTGATTTACAAGTATTTCCATACAAAAACCTGGTGCAAGCCATATTGAGACTTATAGAGTATTATATCCCACAAGACTGGCTCAGAAGAACAGAAGGAAGCCTCTCCTAAAAGGGAATACATCTAATTGTTCATTTTTCCTGGACAGAAAGTTGGCTAGGAGTATGGGTTTTATTTAGTAAGAGGATAGCAGACGAGAAGAAGAGTCACCATCTTGGAAGGGGTAACTGACTCTGATCATCAGAAAGAAGTAGGGCTGCTATTATACAAAACTGTCAGGGGAAGATATGTTTGGTACCTACCTTACCTACTTGCGTGTCTCCTGGTACACCCCTGCTCAATTATTTAGTAAGAGGATAATTGGAACAATTCTAGATTGAGAACGACATGTTAACCAGGGTTTAGAGCTCTGTATTAGTTTGCTAAATTGCCTTAACAAAATACCACAAACTGGATGACTTAATCAGAAGTTTATTGTCTCACAGTTCTAGATATGAGAAGCCCAAAATCAAGGTATCATGGTTGGTTCTGAGGGCTGTGAGAAAGAAGCAGTTGCAGGCTTCTCTCCTTGGCTTGTAGGTGGCCATCTTCTCCCTGTGTCTCTTTATATAATCTTCCTTCTATGCATTTCTGTCTCTGTGTTCAAGTTTCCCCTTTTTATAAGGACTCCAGTCTTCTGGAATTAGGGCCCACCTTAATGATCTCAATGATAATCTTAACTTGATTACTTCTATTAAGACCCTATCCCCATTAACATCACATTCCTTATAAGGTCCTGGGGATTAGGACTCCAACATTCATTCTTTGGGGAAGACACATATCAACTCATACATTTATTCATGAGTAGTGGCTAGTAGTTTGGTCTACTAGTCATGGAATTAAAAAGAATAAGATGAAACAGTTGGTAACAAGAAAGTCCTGGGTATAAGATATGTCTATGGGACTCTCTCAGAACGAGACACAAAGTATATAAATATACGTGTCTCAAATGAATACTACCTAAATGTTCCACACTGCAGTTCTGAATTTTAACACTGAGGTACAAAAGAACATTCATTGTGCATTTAATTTAATAAACATTTACATAATATTTATTATATGCCTGTCATAATTCTTAGTACTTTATAAAAATTAAGTCATTTAATCCATAAAATGTCAGACAGCCCTTTCCCTAACCGCAACAGTACTTATTTGTTCAGTGGATCATGTACAAAGGGTCCATGGCAATAAGAAAAAGTATTTTTTTTTCGAGACAGAGTCTCACTCTATCACCCTGGGTAGAGTGCCTTGGCATCATAATTAATTGAAACCTCAAATTCCTGGATTCAAGAGATCCTCTTGCCTCAGCCTCCTAAGTAGCTGGGACTACCCACCACAAAGCCCAACTAGTTTTTTCCTATTTTTAGTAGCAATGGGTCTCTCTCTTGTTCAAGCTGGTCTTGAACTCCTGAGCTCAAGCAATCCACCCTCCTTGGCCTCCCAGAGTGTTAGATTATAGGTACCATAATCCTGTGAGCCACCATGCCCAGCAGAAAAAGCATTATGCATAGGTTCTTTTTCAAGGCTGATGTGGTTACCATCACTGCTGCACCCCAAGCCAAGGAGGCAGAGCATGATGGCAGACGGGATAGACATTTAGCTCAGCTCTCCCAGAACAACAGGTGAGAGTGAGTGGGCTAGATCTTTCCCAGTGTGGAATATTAGTGTAGACAAGCAGTTTGGGGTGTGCAACGAAGTTGTGGATTGCTGGACTTGAAATGTAATCCGGAGCTGCAGAATCTGCCAGAAAAATTTCTGTGCGGCTGCTGAAGCGATGGCCAGATGTGGTGGCACCCAGCCCCTCCCACACAGAGGACTACAATTCCCAGTTCATGTGGAAACTAGGTGCTGTGTTGAGGCAAGAGAGTAAAAGCAGAGCTAAAGATCTGGCCTGAGGCTCGGCGCCTGTGGCTCAACGTACACCTGAGCTGGCGGGTTCTAATCCAGCCTGGGCCCGCCAAACAACAATGACGGCTGCAACCAAAAAATGGCCGGGTGTTGTGGCGAGCGCCTGTAGTCCCAGCTACTTGGGAGGTGGAGGCAGGAGACTCTCATAAGCCCAGGAATTGGAGGTTGCTGTGAGCTGTGATGGCACAGCACTCTATCTAGGGTGACAACTTGAGGCTCCATCTCAAAAAAAAATAAAGATCTGTCCTGGCCACTCTGTATAGGCATTAGCCAAACAGTCTGTAACACTCCTACCTCTACTGTAGCAGATGTCTCTGTTATCTGTACATCCTGCCCTTGATATGCGCTGGGCCTAGATAGTAACCTTGTAACTCCCTTAGCCTTCCCTTGCCTTTGAAGACAGGTAGCTCGCAGGGTGTCAAGGGCGCGGGCCAATCTGACCTTCCCTTGAGTCCCAAGGCTTTCACGTTTGTCACATCCCTCACATCTTGTATGACTCTCACGTGCACCCTAGCCCTAAAAAATTTATAAAAGAAAGGAAAGAGATTGAGTCGGTGGGCTCGGTTTTTAGGACGCTAGTCCGCCGAGTCTCCCAGCCGGAATAAACTGGCCGCTTCCTCTATCAACTGGTGCCTAGAGTCTTCTGTCTGCGTCTGTTTTTCAGCTACAGTGTGGAAAGATTGATAAAGTGTGGAGTCCTGAGTGGAATTTGGCGCCAGAAAGGGGTGCCATTTGGAGCAGCACCGCCAGGGCTAGTGGGCCAGATAGACAATCAGCGGGAAAGGATCCCACTTGGAAAGCAGACACATTTTGAAATTTCAGAAATGGCAACCACCACAGGCACCTTTTCCCACCGCCCAGCTGTGGCAATTTGAGTCTCTCCTGCAGGTAGCCATCCTGCACCCCAAACTGGTCCAGGATACCAGGCACTTCACAGGAACTGTTGCAGGGAGTTTGTGAAAAGTGCCTGGAAGATTTTTTGAGATGGGTGAAATCAACAGTTGAGCTGGGTCTAGGAGGCGGAGCATGATGGCGTGAGGGATAGACGTTTAGCTCAGCTCTCCTGGAACAACAGGTGAGAGTGAGTGGTATAGATCATTCCCGGCAGGGAATATTGGTGTAGACAGGCAGTTCCGGGTGTGCAGTAAGTGGTGGATTGCTGGACTCGAAGTGTAATCCAGAGCTGAGGAGACTGCCAGAAAAATCTCGATGCCGCTGCTGAAGCAGCAGGCGGTGGCAGTAACCAGCCCCTGCCCCATGGAAAATTACAATTCCCAGTTCATGGGGAAACTAGGTGTTGTGTGGAAAAATTGGTGAAGCATGGACTCATGAGTGGAATTTGGCAGTCAGATAGGGGTGCTGTCTGGAGCAGCACAGCTGGGGCTAGGCAGCAGGTTAGGAAGCGGACATATTTTGAAATTTCAGAAATGGCGACTGCCACAGACACCTTTTCACACAGGGCCAGGTGCTGCGATCTGGGTCTCACCTGCAGTCAGCCATCCTGCACCCAAAGCAGGTCCAGGATACCCTGCAACTCACTGGAACTGTTGCAGGGAAAATTTGTGAAACCTGCCTGTGAAGATTCTTTTTGAAATCTGTAGAATCAACAACTCCGAGGAGTCTAAGCGCCAAGCAGGTAGCCAGGCAACCACCCAAAAAACAGTGTAAACTGTGAATCAGGTATGAGCCTGGGAACCACTCATGGCGCCACCTGGTGTCCAGAAAGTATATTAAGTATATTGCAACATAAATATATTCCTACTAAAGTTTATCCCTATGGCATTCGTATAGTCGTATGTTTTTACATATATATAAGAATAATATTTTTGTTGGTGGTGCCATTTTTTATTTTCCTCTCTTTTTTCTGTTGTTTATCCTTTTCTTGTAAGAGTTATTGTTAATTTTTTTTTAATTATTATTAATACTATTTTCTTTTCTTTTGCTCTTCTCTCCTTATGGTTGCTGAGAGTGGTTACATTAGGCTATTAGAGTTTTTTTCTTTTTTCTTTTTTTATTATTATTTATTTTTGTGTTTGTTTATTTCTTTCTGATTGTGCATCTGTGTGTTTGTGTGTCTGATAGCTTTTTTGTTTGTTTATTTGCTCGTTCTGTTTCAACATGTCTTGTGTTTTGCTAAATCCTTGGGTTGGCTATTTTCCCTAACTCCAATTTTTACATTCAATAATAACAAGCGGGGAATGGGGGATGATGGCTGACTGGAGCCAGCTTTCAACAGAAGCTCCTGTCCAGAGGGAGAAATAATGGCCAAAAAGAACACAACAAAGCTGAACAGTGGGAGCCAAGCTGAGAGAAGAGATAGATAATTGCACATCTTTTCTACTAAGGCAAGCTGTGACTCCAAGGAAACAAATTTCAGGTACAGAACGCATCCCAAAGAGGATGTGTGTCTGTCCCCTTCCCCAAGAGAGTCGCTTCCTTGCTGTGGGATCTCTACTAGTGAGTGGTTAACTGAGGTTCTCTTCTCTCACCTCACTGGAGCGACTTGCAGGAAGCTGGGACTCCTTCTCCAGAAAGTCCATGCTGTGGGCCTAGGAATTCCCTTGTCTGGCAAGAATTTTGAACAAATATTTTCCCTGCCACCTTGAATGTCCAATCACTCTCCTCCTTGCCTGGTGGTCTAGAAGTCCGACCCCTGCAGAGACCAGAATGTCTGCACTTCTTGGCTAGGACTGGGCATTGCATAGACAGAGGCAGCACAGCTATACTGTATCTGTGAATCCAGTAACAGTGCAAAAACACACAGAGGGGGAAGGTGTCTGGCCTGGCTCTGAGAAAGTGTATCTCAGCAGCAGGTGGAGGCTTGGGTCTCCACGAGATGGGTGGAGACTCGGGAACTGCTGAGGTGTGTGAACCCAAGTGGAGACACCTCCCCCCAACATCAGCATTAATAGAGCAATCCTTCTGGGGTCTAATTTTGGAGAGACACCTCCCCAACTCTGTGGTTTGCCAGAGGGAACCAGACCTCACGCTATAGGGATACCAGAACTGCAGAATAGCTGCAGCAAAGGTGTGGTGGCTGAGGGAGAAATACATTTGCTGTCTGGATAGCCTCAGGTTTAGATTGAGCTAAGGTGGAACAGTCCCCAGTTGTCATTGAGTACCTGAGGCAAGCAGGCTTCAGCTAACCCTGCTGGCTGGTGGCAGAGGGAAACAGAGTCTTACTATGTCACCCTCAGTAAAGTGCTATGGTATCACAGCTCACAGCAACCTCAAACTCTGGGCTTAAGTGATTCTCTTGCCTCAGCTTCCCAAGTAGCTGGGACTATAGATGCCTGCCACAATGCCCGACTACTTTTTGTTGCAATTGTCATTGTTCTTTAACTGGCCTGGGCCAGTTTCAAACCCACCAGGCTTGTTGTATGTGGCTGGCGCCATAACCACTGAAAAGATTAAAGGCAGCCAGAGGAATAAAAGACATGTTACACCCCAAAACACAAAGGTAGAAAGAAAAGAATTAAAGAGACTTCTCATCAGAAACTTTGCAGGCAGAAGACAATGAAATGACATCTTGAAAATGATGAAAGAAAAAACTATCAATTCAAGAATTCTATAACCAAGAAAAAGATCTGGCCTGGTATGGTGGCTCATGCCTATAATCCTAGCACTCTGGGAGGCTGAGACAGGTGGAATGCTTGAGGTCAGGAATTTGAGACCAGCCTCAGCAACTAGCCAGGCATTGTGATGAGTACCTATAGTCCCAGCTACTCAGGAGGCTAAGGCAAGAGGATCACTTAAGCCCAGGAGTTTGAAGTTCCTGTGAGCTATGACACCATGGTAACAGAGTGACCAGTATGACATCCAGGGCAACAGAGTTTTCATGCCTGTTAACACAATATCCACTTTGTAGCCCTCAGATCAAGGAGTCATTCTGACTTTCAAGTTGCATTATTTAAGAAGTAAATTTTGTAATACTCTAGCTACCATAGATAGTGATTGCTTTCATGGATCTGGACATAATACATTGAAAACCTTCTGAGAAGGATTCACCATCCTAGATGCCATTAAGAACACGTTTGATGATAACATACTAAGATGGCTGCTGAGTTACAGCTTCCTTGCAACTGGGCACAAAAGTCCAGGGAAAGAAGACTCCAGGCATCTCTGGCTGGTGGGATCTGCCCATAAACATCCCTTTGGGGACACAGGGAGTCAGCGTAAGACTTCTGGACTCCATGAGGGGGACAAAAGCAGTGGAGAACTGGCAAGTGGTCAAATCCCGCTGGCAGCTGTAAGTATAGCAGTTGTGAGACTGCAAAATGGAAAGGCCTTACCTGTGAGCTGTTTTGGTTTTTTTTGGTCTTGGCACTCAGTTGAACTACCTTGGGAGAACTTGGGCAAGAGTGCAGAGGACTTTAAGTGTTGTCTAGGGTCCAAGACTGAGCTGGTTGGAGCTGATAGTGTTCGGCTGTGGGCTGCATGAAGCCATTGTGGGAGAACTCCCCCGGCCCCCAGGAAGCTCCACCCTAGGGGTCACAGAGCAAGGATTGGGCGGGAGTGAGTAATCTAGTGACTGAGCAGCCTAAAGGTGGGGACTGAGATGCTTTACAGCCTTAGCCCTCAGGGGCATAGAGTGAGACCAGTTTTGGCACACTGGGTAAGTGGATAGCCACTTCAGGAGTGATCCCAGAGACTAGTGCTTTTTTGGGAAAGCTTCTGCTTAGCCAAGGTTACCAGTTTAAAGTGTTTTGTAAGTGGGCAGAGGAGAGATTTAGGCTCTCCACACTGCGGGGTTTGAGAAATCAGCAGAGACCTCCAGTCTCCATCTTGTACAGCTGTACCAGCACTGTGATTAACATCTCATACCCCAGAAGATCACCTGTTGCCCAGACAATATCCAGCAAGATATATATACTGCTTTGTTTTTGGTTTTGTTTTTTGCTTTTTTGCTTTTAATTTCAACATTTTCCCTATAGATTTTTCTTTTCTTTTTTTCTCTTTCTTTTCTTTCTTCATTTTTCTAGTTTAAATACAATTTCCCATTGTTGCCTTTTTCAACAATTACAACTTAATTTTTGTTAGTATTTCTACCCCTATTATTTGGTTTTTCCCCCAATTTTATCCCGTAAAGTTTTCTGTTTGCTTGTTTTGGTTTGATTTATAGCATTTTTGCCTTTCCTCTCTAATTGGTGGAGGTGGGGTACTGTGTCGAAACAGGCCAGCAAAGAGCTGCTGACCTCAAGGGAACCACCCAACCTGATACCCCAGAGGTTGGGTCAAAGTACTCTACTATAGGGCAGTGCCTGTCGCTCAGTGAGCAGGGAATGATATACTGAGGGTGGTGGGTTCAAACCCAGCCCCAGCCAAACTGCAAACAAACAATAGCCGGGTGTTGTGATAGGTGCCTGTAGTCCCAGCTACTTGGGAGGCTGAGACAAGAGAATTGCCTAAGTCCAGGGGTTGAAGGTTGCTGTGAGTTGTGATGCCACGGCACTCTACCTAGGGTGACAAAGTGAGACTCTGTATCTAAAAAAAAAAAAAAAAAACCCTACTGTAGACCTATTTGCTCCTATCCCCTATTTCTGTGCCTCTCTTCTTTTTGCCAATATTCTCTTTTACCCACCCCATCCTTTCTCTTTTTTCTTTTTTTTCTTTCTTTTTTCCCTTCTTGCTTGTCAATCTTCTCATCCTTCTGATTCTGTACCAAAAGGACTCATCAAAACCCTAGTCCAGAGGCATGGCAACTGAAATATCAAGAGGAAGTGAAAGAAAAATTAGGACAAGGAAACAGATAAACAAAATCACTCATGAGGAAGAATCAGCAGAAAACTCCTGGTATCATGAAAAACCAGTCCAGAGCAACCCCCTCAAAGGACTGTGATGTAGCTACTGCAGAGGATTCCACCTATAATGAAATGTTAGAAATGATAGAAAGGGAATTTAGAATACAGATGATGAAAACAATGAAGGATATGCTGATAAAGTGGAAAATAACCAAAAGGAAATCCAAAAACAGAATCAAATAAGAGATGAATGATATGAAGAATACAGAAAGGATACAGCAGAGCTGAAGGAACTGAAGCAGTCAATTAGGGAACTTAAAGATGCAATAGAAAGTATCAACAACAGATTATTCCATGCAGAAGAAAGAATTTTGGAGGTAGAGGACAAAGCTCTTGAGATAACTCAGATGGTTAAAGAGGCAGAAAAGAAGAGAGAGAAGGCAGAACTTTTGCTGACAGAATTATGGAACTTTATGAAGGGTTCAAACATACAAGTTATAGGTATCCAAGAAAGGGAAGAAGAATGCCCCAGGGGAATGGAAGCCATACTAGAGAATATTATAAATGAAAATTTCCCAAATATCACCAAAGATTCTGACACACTCTTTTCAGAGGGATATCAGACCCCAGGTCACCTCAACTCTAACCAAGTTTCTCCATGACACATTGTGATGAACCTGTCCAAAGTCAAGACAAAAGAAAAGATTCTTCAAGTTGCCAGAAGTAAGCACCAGTTGACCTACAGGGGCAAATCCATCAGGGTGACTGCAGACTTCTCTAACAAAACTTTCCAAGCAAGAAGACAATGGTCATCTACCTTTAATCTATTTAAACAGAACAATTTCCAGCCCAGAATTCTATATCCTGCTAAGCTAAGCTTTAAAATTGATGGAGAAATCAAATCATTTACTGATATACAAACATTGAGGAAATTCGCCACAACAAGACCAGCTCTACAGGAAATACTCCAACCTGTTCTACACACTGACCATCACAATGGATCAACAACAAACTAAGATCTCAGAAATTAAAGGACAGAGCCTAACTTCCACACTGATGCAAAAGATAAAA
>CAUYRH010008995.1:0-27187 GCA_963574655.1 Perodicticus potto
TTTTTTTTTTTTTTTTTTTAGACAGAGCCTCAAGCTGTCACCCTGGATAGAGTGCCGTGGCATCACAGCTCACAGCAACCTCCAATTCCTGGGCTCAAGCGAGTCTCCTGCCTCCGCCTCCCGAGTAGCTGGGACTACAGGCGCCCGCCACAACGCCTGGCCATTTTTTGGTTGCAGCCGTCATTGTTGTTTGGCAGGCCCGGGCTGGATTCGAACCTGCCAGCTCAGGTGTACATGGCTGGCGCCTTAGCCCATTGAGCCACAGGTGCTGAGCCAGAAGCTAACTCTTAAGCACTGCTCCTCAATAATTGGTTTTGCATGAATTATTACTATACATGGGTCAGTGTGAAAGTTTTGAGATACACAAAACTTAAGAAATGTAAAATTTGCATGGCTGCAAATAAACAAAGTCCTCCCAGCAGCACCGATAAGCTGAGTAAGTTCAAACTAGCAGGAGTGAATAAAAAAGGATGCTGCTGGCTACATTTCTTAAAAATGAAATAATGAACCATAAGTGAACGGTCTCACTTTTGCGGTGACCTGTTCTATGCTACAAAATCATGGTAGTAATGAGAATAAACAGTGTTATTCCCTGGGGAAAAAAAGACCTTCTAGAATGCAGACCCACTCCTCCAGTAGCAGCGTCTTTTGAAATGAGAAAGCTGATACTAACCCAGGATGTTTTGTCCTAATAGAAACGCCAAGGAGCTGGCCTGGGTCTGGAAGAGGAATTCTGTGCATTCCATGTCAGTTCCTTAGGTGAGTTAATGTTTATAACTGTTTTGTTTTTTTTTCTTTTTTGCAATTACTCAGTGGTTCATTAAAGGTTGATTTGGTTTCTCAATCAATCAAACCTTCTAAAAACTCATTTGAAAGAGTAAATGTGGTGTGCAGAGAAATTCACAGCTTTGGACACAAAAGATAAGGGTGCACCACAGACTTCGCATATAGCTCATCTAATAAAGGTCGGGCTGTCTGGAAAATAATGGAAATATCAAACTGAGGTGGTTATAAAATAGTGCAAGATGTTGGTATCGGCCCTGAAAGGTTGACTGCTCATTGTGGTGATGGAAAGGAAATTTCGTATTCAACAGACGCTCCCTATATTATGGACAGTGATGAATGATGATTGACTTGGAAGGCTGGTCCACGTGTCTGAGAAAATAATCTCAGAATCCTTTGCTCTGATTCCTCGTGGACTCCTGGGTTTGATTTCACATGATGGTTTACTGACTCTTTCAATTGGAATGATTGAAATTTATTTTAAACTTAACTATTTGCTCAACGTTGCTATTATTTTACTTTAGGCTGTTATTAATTTGCCCTAGAACGATCTGTGGTTTGAATTGGATCGTGCTGATGTGGTTTGTCATAGATGATGCAAATGTGGGACAGAAGCTTGGAAAGGAGGAGCGTAAGAATGGCACCAAAAAAGTCAGTTGAGTTGACGTGGCCGTGAGTAACGTGTCTCACGCTGCGACGACTTGGATCAGCATGCCTTGTGTTCCTGCAGAGGGTCGTGATAAAGCGACCCTCTCATGCCGGTTTATTCTGTACCTTGGTTTTTCTCTATCCTTTACCACATAGGTTTTGTTCACTCATGGTGTTTTCTTACTGTGGCATGGTCAGTACAACTTTATTTTCTCAATTTATTTATTTTTTTTTGCAATTTTGGCCAGGGCCGGGCTTCAACCCGCCACCCCTGGCACCCCTACCCCTTGAGCCACGGGCGCCACCATAGTGTTTTCTTTATATAATGACTTCAGTCAAAGGCTGCAACTGTACTTCAGTTCATCTTTATTGCTTATTGAATATTGTGCATGTATAGACTCAGATCCTACTCATGGTTTTTTTTTATTTTCTTTTGTTATTTATTTATTTTTTATTGAGACAGAGTCTCACTTTGTAGCCCTTGGTAGAGTGCTATGGTGTCACAGCTCACAGCAACCTCCAACTCTTGGACTTAAGTTATTCTCTTGCCTCAGTTTCCCAAGTAGCTGGGACTACAGTCACCCACTACAACGCCCGGCTGTTTTTGGTAGAGACCGGGTCTCACTCTGGCTCAGACTGGTCTCGAACCTCTGAGCTCAAGGTAATCCACCTGCTTCGGCCTCCCAGAGTGCTAGGATTACAGGCATGGGCCACCATGCCCAGCCCCAACTCATGGTTTTGTGGCAGTCCCCAACTCAGGTTGCTGGCCAGCTTGTGAACAGGCTGTTCAATTAGCCATTACTTGGTGAGAGAAAGTCACCCTGGCCATATCATGCTGCATCCCTAGGAGCCAGTTTCACTTATAAGAGGCTGTAAGCTTGGAGGCACTGTGATAATCCTGTCTAGGTTAATATTTCATAATTCACAAATCTTATAAGGTAGAATATAATAAAATGATACATTTTGTTTAAGGAACAACACATAAAAGTGCCCAGGACTGTGAAGTCAGGTAGTTAGTCCTGCTTGGAAGCTACTGAACTATTTCATAGATGTTGGCGTTAGACATGAAATTCCTGGGTCGGAGAGAAAGGTCTTCATTACAACAGGGCAGACGGCATGAACTTCCTGTTGGTGTGAGTTCCCTGTGACCCTCAAGTCTTCAAGGTTACTTGCTGCAAACACAACCCCAAAAAAGAGACCAAGTAGAGAACAGTCACCTCTTCCAAAAAGGCATTTCTTAGTCCATGTGGAAATAATGGAGAATGCATTAGGAAAATAACTAGGATATAAGTAACCCTACTTTCTATCAGAGAGCATTCCAAGCTACTTCCTCATTATAAGATATAAAAGTTAACGGTTTCCCATTCTGTTCTCACTTTCATGTCTGCTCACCTTCCTCTTCAGCACAATTGGCTTGGCTAGCTATGAAGACTGCAGTTACCACTTGAGGCTGGCACGCTGTCAAAAGTTAAATTTGTCTGGGGGATGGCTTCAACCTTCCTGGCCTAGTGCAGTGGGGCATTGCAACAATGTGATGAAAGGTAACTTGATGGCACCTCCAGAGGCAGTATTGCACGTCACACACTCCTCTGAGCATGGTGCCTCTCTATTTTACTACGTGGGGGGAGCAGCTTTGAACCCCCTAAGGTGACAGGCAAACCCATCCACCTCAACTGGGACTTGGAAAATGACTTCCCATCTAGGACGCTGTGTCCATCTTTGTCTACGGTCACAGCCTCAGTTCTTCCCTTCTGGGTGGTTTCTCGACCTTACAGCCTCCTCTTGGTGAGTCAGCATAGACACAGCCTCTGTCTTTATTCGAAGACAGGCCTACTTTCTTGGGATTTTTTTAACAGGCACATGTAAAATACTGGACTGATGATAAGTAATGGCTTCCCTAACCATGAGCTTACTGTACACCAGGCAGTGTGCTAAATGTTCTTTTATTTTTCACAGGTCATTGAAGGAGGTAGTTTTGTTATAGACTTTTTTTTTTGAGATAGTCTCCCTGGTTGCCTGGGTAGAGTGCCATGGTGTCATTATAGCTCACAGCAACCTCAGTCTTCTGAGTTCAAGTGATCCTCTTGCCTCAGCTTCTAAGTAGCTGGGACTATTGGTCTGTACCATGACACTCAATTAATTTTTCTCTTTTTAGTAGAGACCAGGGTCTCGCTCTTGCTTGGGCTGGTCTCCAAACTCCTGAGCTTAAGTGATCCTCCTCCTCTCAGAGTGCTAGGACTATAGGCATGAGCCACCATTCCGGGGCTATTGTTAAAGACATTTTACTGTTACTTAAAGAGGCCAGGATAGGCTCGGCGCCAGTGTCTCAGTGGTTAGGGCACTGGCCACATACATCCAGGCAGGTGGGTTCGAACCCGACTCGGGCCTACCAAACAACAATGCCAACTGCAACAAAAAAATAACTGGGCGTTGTGGCAGGCGCCTGTAGTCCCTGTTACTCGGGAGGCTGAGGCAAGAGAATCGCTTAAGCCCGAGAGTTTGAGGTTGCCGTGAGCTATGAGGCCATGGCACTCTACTGAGGGTGACATAGTGAGACTGTGTCTCAAAAAAAAAGAAAAAAAGAAAAAAGAGGCCAGGACATTTTCCCAAGTCATGCAACTAGTTAAGTGGTGAAGCCAAGCTCTGAAGCCAGTGCTAGAGGCTGGCTGAGCTCTGCATCACTACCCTTGTGTATTCTTGGATTGGAATTGCCTTGGTTTCTTGGGGCTTTCCTGTTGTCTCCTGAGCGGGCAGCACCATGATGGGGAAGGAGCACTGTGTCAGTTGGTGGACGTGACCATCGGCTCCCAGTCCCAATGCACTGACTCACACTATCACATCACCTAGGGAGCAAGCGCCACTTTGCCGGTCAGGAAACTAACCCTGGCTCTTCCTCCTTCACAGGGCTGTTGAGACATTCAACTATACGTGTGAGGGCTTTGTAAACTGTGAAGTGGTCAGCAAGTAGAAGGGATTATTTCTGTTTGTTCTCAGATGTCCAAAAATACAGGCCCTAACTTCCACTCAGGCCATGCTATCACTGATCAATCAGACAGTGAACTTTCATTTGCAGGGCCTTTCTCTTGATGTATCTATTGAGATCAATGAGCAGAGCCTGCCCTGTGCTGAGAAGGATGCAGAGGCCTCCTTGAACCCAGCAGGGGAGAGCACTGTGACCAGTAAATGCAACAGTTAGGGGAAAACAGAGGGATGATGTTCTTGCCTTTTTAATTCTATGCTGCTCTTGGGGTGAAGCAGAGACAAATAAAGACTAAAGGAAGATGTGTGATGGTCCTAAGGGACGGCGTGGAGCCCCAGACGTGGGCCTCTCAGAGCACTTCTTTTGTGATGATTCCTACGGTATAAGAGGAGTTCTTACGTACCTTGAACTACCCACGGTGGGAGGATTAGTTCTCCCACTGTAGCAGCAACTTGGATAATTTCTCATCCTGTGTAATGCCTGGGCCTGGCTCCTGGGATAGAGAACTAGGCTGGGAGCCATAATGGGAAACAAATCTCTCTGGATTGGGCCACATGACGTGATGACAAGCTTTGACAGTGGATGAGCGAAGGGGTGCTGGATGGAAGCGTGCGAGGCTGATCCCAGAACCTGCAGCGCGGCTTCTATTAAAAGCAGGCCTCCTGCTCCATCATTCATACCAGCTTTTCTAAAATCTCTGCCCATCAGTTAAGAAAACTGTTAGGAAAATAGCACTGACACAAGCCCAGGGCCTTGACTCTGCAGAAGTGATCCTTGGTGTGTCTAGATGTAGGGCTATGACATGTGGAATGGTCCCTGGGAATAAAAAAATTTAGGGCTCCAATTAAATATGACTCAGTCTGGGTGGTCAGGGAAACCCATCAGGGAGCTTTGTGATGGGCTCAGAGTTTTCACCACTCTCCACACAGAAAAGCATTTTCAAAGCAGTTTGTAAAATGCTGAACTGCCATTTAAAAATAACTTCCTTACCTTCCATTTGATCCTGCAATCCCATTACTACGGATTGACCTAAAAGAAAAAAATATCATTTTATCATAAGGACATTTGTACTTCAATGTTTCTTGCAGCTCAATTCACAATTGCAAAGATGTGGAAACAACCTAAGTGCCCATCAACCCATGGGTGGATAAATAAACTATGGCATATGTGTACTATGGAATATTATTCAGCCATAAAAAGGCGGGGACTTTGAGTATTTTGTATTTACCTGGATAGATTTGGAAACATCCTCCTAGGTAAAGTATCCTACAGGAAAGGAAAAGCAAGTATCCGGTGTGCTTAATACTAATATGAAACTAGTAGATGAACAACGACAGGCCCATATGAGAGAAAAACATTTAAATTCCAGAAGGGGGCGGGAAGGAGGTTTGGTAAGCTCCCACCCGATGGGTACAATGTGGGTGTACGCAGCATCCCTCCTGGGTGAAGGACTCAGTTACAACGCAGACTTTACCTAACAAACACAACGTAACCTAATTGTATGTGCCCTTTGTATTTGTAATTTGTTTAAATTTTGACACTCCATCAACCATAGTCCTGCTCCTCGGGGATAACCATTGTTTACATTTGGTGTACATCTTCTCAATATTATTATTGTACAGACATATGTGGCTAAAACAGGTTTATACCATAGATCTGGATAGTTCAGTATGGTAGCCAATAGTCATATGTAGATGCAAATTAGAACTAATTACAATCAAAATTCATTCAGTTGCACTAGCTACACTTCCGGAGCTCCAAAGCTGCATGCGGCTGTTGGGAAGCACAGAGGTAAACATTTCCGTCAACACAGAACATTCCCCTGGACAGTGCTCACTGCAGAGAGAGCCCTGTAGTCCTTGCTCACTGACTGTGACCATTTTCCACGTGATAAAATATAACCATACAGTATTACTTTGAATGACGTCCTAGTATTGTGTACATCTCCTGTCATTTTTTTACACCATTTCTCCAAATTTGGAAGTTCAAATTATTTCCTGTTTCTCACTGCTATAACAATGATTCAATAAACTTTCTAAAAGCTAAGTATTTATTTGCATGCCTGGTAACTTCCTTCCTATTACCTCTAGAGTAGGTTGCACAATTTTTAAGCATTTTTCATTCCTAGAACAAAATTACCTTCTAGAAAAATTGCATGGATTTGTATTTTTCACAAATAGAATATGAAAGCGACTCTTACCCTCATTTAGCTGACAATTTAAAAAATTGGTCCCAATTTGACACTTGAAGCAGTGTTATCTCAAAGATGTTTGCTTTTCCTTTGTAGCAGATTTCTAGTAGGGTCTATAATCTCTTTTTATATTTCTTTTGTGAATTGCTTTTACTTAGTTTTTTAACGGAAATATCTACCCCTTTCTAATTGATTCGTGTAAGATTTTTATATGTGGAGGAATTAAGCCTTTACCACAGAACACACAAAGGCTTGCTTCATGCTGCATTTGCTTTTTACTTTTTAAAACCTGCAAACATTATAAAATTGTAATTTAGTTGAATCTCAGTTTTTTCCTTTTTGATTTCTGCTTTTGATAAGATATTTTAGCTCTGCCCTGCTAAAAATTATACACAAATGTTTATTGTCTTATAGTTTACTTGTTTTTTAACATCTAAAACATTTAGTATATCTGGAATTTATTTAGTGTGTGGTATGCATTGGTATTATACATTTACTTTCCAAGTGGCTAAACTAGTTTTTTCCCAAACCATTTATTGAATTATTTACCCTCTTTCTACTTAAATTTCATCCTTACAGAATACTACTTTATATATTTACTTGGGTGTGTTTATATACTTCCTGTTTTATGTTTTTCCTCCGTCTTTCTCATTTGGTATAAGTACCATATTGCTTTAATTTTTGTACTATGTATTACATGTTAATATTGGTTCTATAAATCCTTCCTCTAACTCTTCTTTTATAAAATATTTTTGGCTTTTGATATGCTCTCCCATATGAGTGTTAAAATAATTTTGTAATATTTCAGAAAATAGTCCTGTCAGAGTTTTTACAGCATTGTGAAATATAAAAGTAAATTTATGGAAAATTGATAAAAATCAATATTAAATCTTCCCATTAGAAATATAGTATATGTTTTTGTTTATTTTCATTCTTTTATGTCTCCTAATAAATTTTTTCAGTCATTTCCTTCATCTAGGTTAGCTGTCCTGGGCTTTGGAAAGAGACATATTCTCATTTTGAAAAGAAACATATTCTTTTCAAGAAATATTTATCAATATTTAGAATTTTTACTTTTTTATAGAGCAAGTAACGTGGTGCTAACAAAGCATAGATATTTGGGACAGACAGTTTTGGGGTGAATTTCAACTGCACCACCTGCTGAACCACCTTTTTCAAATTACCCAATTTCTGAGGCTCAGTTTCCTCAAAGAGGTATAATAATACCCACTTCATAGGGATATTATGAGGATTAAATGAAATATTGCCTATGAAGCACACAGCTAAGTACCTGGCACATACAGCTGCTATTATTGCTTGTCTGATTGCACTGGCTGGAACTCCCAGAATGTTAAATAATAATGGTAATTGTGGACATCTAGGCTTTAATGGTAATAAATTCATTTCTGAATGGCAATACCAGGCACTTTTGATGATGACAATGATGACTAACGTTTATTAAGCATTTGTGCCCCATTCAGCGTGTATCATAAAGACAATTGCGGGAAATTACTGCAGCATCTTGCAACCTTGCTCCTGATCATACTGCTTTTATAAACTCATTCCATCATTTTATTAATTCATTCAACAATCATTTGTTGATCATGCACAGAGGTTTTCATTTAATAGGCCCATTTCTTCCTGTAGTCATATTAGCTGTAGTGTTACCTACGTGTCAAAGAGGGAAGAAGCAGGTACGAAAACAGTGAAAGATAATTGCATTGAGGGTTTGTGTGTAAACCACTTATAGAACCACAGACAAGCATAGATCTTGGCACTGTCCACTGACCATGATCCTCCCTGTCCATCATGCCTGGACCCTCTGTCCTCACTGAAAACAAAGAGTGAAGAAGCTGAGGGCTTGTAAGGGGCTGAAAAATGAGGCTGATCTCTGTCTAACGAAAGATCATTCGTTCATTCAACCATCATTTACTGTGCTAGTTATAGCAAGATGAATAAGGTGCGGATCTTCCCCTCGAGTATTTACAGCTGAGAAAACCAGGAGTGGGAGGAGGGCTATTCCAGAACATACTTATGATCATATGCGATCATAGAGAGAGAAATGCTGGCAGTGGAAGGCAGTGGACTTGAGGGCTTGTTTGGTGGTAGGGGCCATGGGCTGTAGAGGGAGAGGGAGTCAGGATTGGCTTCACAGAGGTCTGATGCTTAAAGAGAGTCATGAGAGGCAAGAGCTTTCCAGGGGGCAGGGAAAGGCATGCTGGTGGTGGGAACAGCCTGTGCAGAGACACAGAAGCATGGACCAACAGATGGCTTTACCTGCCAACACATAGCCTATTCTGCTACAGTGAAGTTGAACCAAAAATTGGCAGACTTAGTGACTGAATTTGATTTTCAGTAGCCTAGCTACAAATTAGAGCTTATCTTGAGTGCTTGAATGAGGCCAGCAGAGTAGCAGAGGTCAGCAACTATGCCTGGTCAATATTTACAGCCATGATAGCTTTTGCTGGGAAAGTTTGGGGCCAAATGAAGAACTGAAAAAATCTTACTTGCCTTTTTGGTAAAAACAAAAGCGGAATCTACTTCCTTCGAATTAACTCAGTCCCTCCACCTCTCTTCCCAGTATCTTTTTTATAACATTGATGAGAAATATTAACTAGGAGCATAGAAGGAGATTATCTAACTCTCTTCCTGAAATCAGATGCAAATGGTATAAATAGGAATGAATCCAAAATTTGGGGATTGATTCATTTTTTCTTTGGAGCCAGCCTTTCCTTCTTTCTCTCGGCACCCTGCTTCCTCCCAGGTATTTGGGTTTGGCAAGCTATTAATGGGTGGAACCCACAGACACAAGGAAGTGATTTTATGGGCTTTCTTCTGGGCTCATGTACAATTTTTAAAAATTCCTTTGATCCTCTAAGATCCCAGCAGCCAACTCTGGTTAACATCACCAAGAAGCCAGCCGCACCCAGAGCTGTCTGGGAGTGAGCCTTCTTGTGTGCCAAGCTGCAGGCAACTCTGTCTTTTTGCTTGGGAAGGGAGGCATCTTGAGAAGATTCAAGCAAAGAGAAGTGGAGAGCTGGATAATTAACATGTGAATTTGATTAATATTCACATCTGTGCAAAGCATTTTGTACCAAACAAATACCAAATAAATCCCTTAAAAATCCCACTGCCGTCTTCCTCCATCTAGGTGGACTGGTTTTAATCCTTGTTTTCCATATAAAAATTTTTGATCGTGGGCCTAGTACGAGCTTAGGGCTGATCCTTTTTTGGTCATCTGAAACTTCATCCTGTCCTCCTGGCATTGCCGGAGGTGTTTGGAATGGGGCCACTACTTAGTTACGTGGAGGGGTTCTGAGAAATGGGTGGAAAACAGAAGACCAGGGAAGGGATTTTCCTGCGAGCTGCAGACCAGTCATGCTGTGAACATCCAGGCCAGGCCTAGAACCTGAGAGTCCCTCCTTTGGCCTTTGATCAGGCCTGATGAGCAGGACATATGATGGCCTTGTGAGCACTTACAAATAAAAATGACCGTGTGCTAGTTATGAGCATGGCCCAGAATGATGGGGCTACTTGACTAGTTTGATCAATGAAATAAATACCGGGGTTCAGCGCCTGTGGCTCAATGGGCTAAGGCGCCAACCACGTACACCTGAGCTGGTGGATTCAAATCCAGCCCGGGCCTGCCAAACAGCAATGACGGCTGCAACCAATAAATGGCCAGGCATTGTGGCGGGCACCTGTAGTCCCAGCTACTTGGGAGACAGAGGCAAGAGACACGCTTGAGCCCAGGAATTGGAGGTTGCTGTGAGCTGTGATGCCATGGCACTCTACCCAGGGTGACAGCTTGAGGCTCTGTCTCAAAAAAATAAAAAAAATAATAAAAATAAAAGAAATAAATACCGGAATTCTACCGCAGCATCTTGCTTAACTACTTCATTGAATTTGTGTAAGAGTTTTGAACTACATATATAGTCTCTCTGTGTAAATAAGATAAGAAGTACAGGCTGGGCACCCGTAGCACAGTGTTTACAGCATCAGCCACATACATTGAGGCTGGCAGGTTCGAACCCGGCCCAGGTCTGCTAAACAACAATGACAACTGCAACAAAAAAATAGCCAGGCATTGTGACCGGCACCTGTAGTCCCAGCTACTTGGGAGGCTGAGGCAAGAGAATTGCTTGAGCCCAGGAATTGGAGGTTGCTGTGAGCTGAGATGCTACAGCACTCTATCCAGGGTGACAGCTTGAGGCTCTGTCTCAAAAAAAAAAAAAAGATAAAAAGTACAGACTGAGGGAAGGGGAGGGGGGAGGTTGAGTGGAGGGAAGGTAATCGGTGGGGCCACACCTACAGTGCATTTTAGAAGGGTATAAGGCGAAACTTACTAAATGCAGATTACAAATGTCTTTATACAGTAACTAAGAAAATGTCATGAAGGCTATGTTAAATGGTTTGATGAAAACATTTCAGATTGTATGTGAAACCAGCACATTGTACCCCTTGATTGCACTAATGTACGCAGCTATGATTTAATAATAACAAAAAAAAGTACAGACTAGGTGACATTACAGCGAGGAAGTATTGCAACTTATTGAGCACCTGGATCCCAGAAGATCCAAAGATGAAAGACGGACGTTAGCATGAACCTGGTAGGTTGTCTGTGGTGGTGAACCACAGGGCTCAACGTTACAGGACAGTTTTGCTTATGCCGTGGTTGAAGGCAGGTTTTAGGCTCAATTACGTTTGAGGATAATGCGATGGAAACACTAAATATTCATTAAATGAGATCACACCACAGGTCAGGAGGTGACGGCTGAGACCGGTGGAAGCTGGTCTTCTGTTTTCTAATTTCTCTTCCTTCTTACCTTCTCTCTTTCATCATTACAGCATGCACGAATTTGTGAACCCTACACGGAGATACTTAGAGATTAAATGAGATGAAGGGACGTGGATGAGGTAGTATCATTTCATATATCCTTCAGTTAAGGCCTAGAATTTCAGGGAGGTGCAGGGTCACATACCTTTTAAGTAGCTTTAGTGGGCACAGAATTTAAATCCTGCTCCCCTTCTGTGCACGGCATGCTGAGGCTCTCTAGACCTATTCTTTGGGAATGACAATCTCTGCTTTTGTGAGCACAAGTGTTCAGGGCAATAAAACGGTGGCTGCAGAAATAGACAGATGCTTAGAGCATCCTTTCAATCAGGCAACCGGACCCAGGACAAGGCAACTGCTGCTCACATGCGTGCTGAGGCAAGCACATCAGAAAGACCACCAGCGCTAAAAATAAAGAGGCCTAAACTGCATTCAGGCCACAGATCAAGAACCAGAACTTCAGATGGGCTACCACATATGCTGAAAATAATGATGAAGACTTCACATTTTAGGAAAAAGAGACTAAAAGAAATCGTGTAGTTTACCTGCTCCCCTCCACATTCTTGGATATAGAGAACACGGAGCAGAAAGAACTCACTTGCTCAACATTGGTCACTGAATAATTGGCAAAACTGGTTTCTTGCGCCTGCAGGGACCAGAGTTCCCTGTACTCTGTCACAATGCTCTGATTCAAATAATAATGGCAATGACTTGAATTTGGATAGTTCTTTGCAGTTTAAAATTACTTTTATGTTAAAAAGATGCAAGATAAAGATTATTTCCATATTGCAGAAGGGGAAACTGAGGCACAGAGCGTCCGGGTGATTTTCCCAAGGGCGTGCAGCGAGTGATAGGAGAGTCAGACCTCAGTTTTTTTGGCTTCTTGTCTAGCGCTCTTTCTAAAATAGCACTTTGACTTCCAGTCGATACTAAGCACCTACCTGACTGGGCGTGTCCCTGCAAAAACACATTCTAAACCTTTCTTGTTAGGGTCTACAGGTGGAGATTGCCTAATTAAAAGGATAGAACTTAAGAACTTTGATACACAAGGTATATTTCATTCTGGAAAATAAATCCTAAAAGAGTAAGGAACTAGAATATTTTATCTAACATGGCCTTCTGCTTTAAAATAAGTGCTGTGCAGACGTCCTGAGGTCTCATCTCCAGAGAACAAATGAAGCCTTATAAACACAAGGGACAAAGCAAAAAAGTACAACCACCCACCACCACCACCAAAGTAGCTCTCCTGCCTCCTTTGCAACACACCCCATCTGAGCCTCTGAGCTCTGGCCATAAGGAAAACCGTTTCACACTCTGGCACTGTAGAACTCAAAATACCTTCCTTCCCATCAGCATGAAAGATTGGGAAACCCATTCATCCTGGTGTCAGGGGCTTGGTTTGAATCTCAGAACAATACTTAGTGACAGAGTAAACGTGGCAGTTTGCTTAAACTCGCTAACCTGTGTCTTCATTTTCTTTTTGTAATAGACAAGTTCTTGCTCTGTTGCTCAGGCTAAAGTGTACAGGGCGTGCTCATAGCTACTGTAACCACAAACTCCTGGGCTCAAGTGATCCTCCCAGGTTGGCCTCCCAAGTTATTTAGGACTATAGGTGCACATGACGATACCCAGATAATTTTTTAAAAATTTTTTTGTAGAGACAGAGTCTCGCTATGTTGTCCAGGCTGATCTCAAACTCCTAGCCTCAAGTAGGAGGCTTGAGAGGCTTGAGGTCCTTTTGTATCAGCCTCCCAAAGTGCTGAGATTACAGGCATAAGCCACTTAAAAAATGCCCTATCCTTTTAAATGAGTAAGTTTTACTGGCCTCCTAGCTAAAATTTTGAAATCAAAACCGCAGAGTCTCTGTGTGTTATGTGTACATGTATATTTGTCAGTCTATATACTCCCTACATGGTATTAAATCAACTTGTAGATAAATACTCATATGTTAAGTAATAAGCTCAGATACTCTACAAATTTACATAATTTTAATAATCTTTAAGAAATAAAGTTAGTTTTAAAATTGTTTGCAAAATAAAATAAACATGTCTTCAAATTTTTTTTTTTTTTTGGTCAAGTTGTCTTTCATGGTTAGTTTATTGCAGGCATTTATTTATTGAGAACGAACTATTTAAGTGCTTATAATTGGATTCTTATTTCATACATATATATTACAATGAAACAAAATTAGCAACCTTTGAAGATGAAAAACCTATGTGCATCAGTGGTTTATATATTCTAATTGGTATTGCTATTAAACAACTTAAAATGATCACTAATTACAAACAGTTATTCAAGCTAGAAAATTCCAATGTCAGGCTGGGCGCAGTGTCTCACGCCTATAATCCTAGCACTCTGGGAAGCCCAGGCAGGTGGATTGCCCTGAGCTCACAGGTGTAAGACCAGCCTGAGCCAGAGGAGACCCTGTCTCTAAAAGTAGCACTCAGGAGGCTGAAATAAGAGAATCACTTGAGCCCAAGGAGGTTGCTGTGAGCTATTTTGCTACTGCACTCAACCTCAGAGTAACAGAGCAATGACTCTGTCTCAAAAAAAAAAAAAAAAAAAAAATTCCAAAGTCCTTTAAATTTAAGCACTTAAAATTGAAATGGTCTAAAAGCAAGTCTAATTAGGCCTATTTTGAGGTATTAATATTATTGGAAACTTATTAAACTAAATCGAAAGGCTGGGCATGGTTGCTCATGCCTGTAATCCTAGCACTCTGGGAGGAGGAGGCGGGTGATTGCCTGAGCTTAGCAGTTTGAGCCCAGCCTGGGGAAGAGCGAGATCCCATTTCTAAAAAAATATCCTGGCATTGTGGCAGGTGCCTGTATTCTCAGCTACTTGAGAGGCTGCGGCAAGAGGATTGCTTGAGTCCAAGAGTTTGAAGTTGCTGTGAGCTACGATGCCACTGGCACTCTGGAGAACCCACTACAGGGCTTCTTATCTCTCTAAACTTCCTATTTTTCAGTGACAGGTCCCTCCCTGGCATCAGCTTCTTACTGCTCTCTACTGGCCAGGTATGAATTCAGTTTTTTAAAGTAGTTCTGTTTTATAATACGAACATGATTTTACTGGACAAGTAGATCATAAATTCATTTGATTCATAAAACAAAGTGAAAAAAATTATTACATAAATGACACTCAAAATTAACTCCAAGAATGTACTGTATCATTATTTCATTTCTTCAATTAAACAATTCTCACTACGAAAGCAATACATGTTGACTAAAGAGAACAGAAAAGCAAGTGTGCCAATGAAGACCTTTCCAGAACTGTTAACATTTTGATATATATCCTTCCAACTTCTCTTCTTTTCCAGCATTCATTCCCCCCATAAAGTTCATGTGCAATTTAAAATAGTTGTAATTTTGTTATGTATATGTGATAGAATCTGTAAGAAGGATTAAAAAAAAGAAACACATTTTTTATTCTTATTGCTAATTTTCAACACATCTACCATCATTACCAATACAAAGGGTAATACGATTCTGCAGTTCCAGGAAAACATTTTCAAGCTGATTTTCAGTAATACCAGCAATCACATCAGTTATCCTAGTTTGCAAGTCTTCTAAGGATTGAGGTTTGGTTGAATGAACATTAGTTTTCACATGTCTCCATAAAAAGAGCCCAATGGAGTCAAATCTGGAGAAGGTGGAGGCCAAGAAAATGGTCCACCTCTTCCAATCCATCTGTGAGGGAATTTCGCATGTAGGAACTATCTAACTTGCAAAGCAAAGTGATAAGGAGCACCATCTTGTTGAAACACTATATTCTATATTAGTCCTAATTGTTCAAGTGAGGAATGAAGTAATTTTGCAGCATTTCTAAATAGCTATCACCATTTACAACACACCCCTCAGAAAAAAATGGCCCTATGACTCGATTTTTTCCCAAAGCACACCACACATTAATTTTGAGGGAATCTCTTTCATGTTCGACAGACTCAGGTGGATTTTCAGTTCCCCAAATATGGCAGTTATGCCTGTTGACATTGCCACTAATGTGCAATGTTGCTTCAGCAGAGAACATTAAATTACTCAAAAATGTGTCATCATTGCTAAGTCTTTCATTGAACTGGTGGCAGAAAGTCGTGAGTGATAATCCTCTTCTAACATTTGATGCACTTGAATTCTGTGCGCTTTCGTGTGAAGTCTTGTCCACAGAATATTCTGCACAGTAGACCTTGGAAGCCTCAGCTCTAGTGATACCTGCCTACTGTGCAGATTTTCTTGGACTTGCCTCAAAGCTTTCTTCTGCAGATGCTACAGTTTCTTCACTAACACGTGGTCTGCCAGACCATGGTTTATCATTGACAGAACCTGTTTCTTTATATTTTTTCATCCACTTGGATATGAAATTCCTTTGTAGTGCTTCCTTATTGTAATATGTTTTAAAACTTCTTTGGACAGCAGCGGTAGATTTTAGTTCAATTAGCCAAAGAACATGATTTACTTTCTCTTCTAGTGAAGTCATGAGTCAACAATGATTCTAAACTACTATACAACCGTAACCAACCACCTTATGTGGTTTTCCCCTCTGTCAATTTTACAAAGGCCTACCCACTCCCCGTTTCTTCTTGTCATCAACCTTAATTAGGTTCATTTGGTGTTCAGCACAAAGGGTCTACACCAACTTGACATACATAGTCTCAACACAGTTAGATGCAAGCATACAAAGATGGGCTTGTCACTTGTCTCAGGCTTTGGCAGCTTCATGGATTCCACATACAAGGCCATCGTGGATGAGGGTGGTCTTCAGCACCTCTTGTAAAGCGGTGTTAACATCCATTACACCTCCAGCAGCAATGCCCAAACGTCCACCTCCGCGCTACTGGGAAAACCAAGTTGTCTTCAAATTTTAACTCATGCTTTTTTTTTTTTGCCTAGGTCTATTGGTTAGATAGGTTTGTACTGTCTCTGTTAGATGTTTTAAAGTCATAAAATGGTGTTTTGATTGGGAAACGGAGTGTCCTCTCTTTCAAAACATAAAGCTTTTGCTTTTTAAAATCGTTGAACTATCACTTTGGCTAAATAAATGACTATTAATATTGTTTAATGACCCATGATTCTATTTTGAGCAAATGTTTTAAGCCTTTGATTTTTGACAAACTTGTAAAACCAAATTTTCAAATTTAATTTCAGTCTTTTTGACATCAAATTAATTTTTTGGCTATTAGGGCCTCTAGAAGTCCAAACAGACATACAAGTCTTACTTGTTATGTTAAAATCACAAGGGAAGCATTGCCAAATAAGAAATGGCATTTAGCTTTCTCTGAGTTATATTTGTATCAATGTACTATTAATATATGCTAGACAATTATATGAGATTCCTAAAATTATGTCTTAGTATTTTTGTTCTTGGCCACACTCTGAGTCTGCATTCTACCATCCTGTTATCCTCAAGATGGTATATAAGCTTCTACATTCACGTGGAGATGAATCATCACTTTGTGGTTTTCCCAGTGCAGACATTAATTGATTAGATGTCTTTTTTCTTATTAATCTGCCTTTTATGAGTAATTTTTTTCAGTAAACCTTCCAAGGGCAAAGGAGAACTTTCCATTCACTGCTATTCCTGTCTCTAAACTGTTTTTGCCTGCAACATTTCTGATGCCAAATGTGTGCGTTTTATCTTCCACCCCAAAAGCCGTTCTCTGGTTTTCCAGACAATTGAATAATGCGATTATGACACCAAGTACCCAGGGTTAGCACAGACACCCAGATTGAGGCTCAGTTTCACAAGACTGTCCCAGCTCTACTTGCCAATCACATGTCCACTGTACTTCTGACCAGCAAGCTATACATAAGCAGGTCCCAAAAGTGAGAGGAGGGGAGAAAGAAAGAGGAAGAGAGAATAGAAAATAAGGGAAAGCAGAGCTAGAGAAATGTAAAATTGTTTGCTTTGAAGATGCAGAGAGAGGCTGAGACCCCAGGAATCAAGGAAGCTACCAGCAGCAGGAAAAGATAAGGGAATGGATTTTCCCCTAGGCCCTCCAGAAAGGGATACAAACCTGCTGGTGCCTTGGTTTTGCTTGATGAAGCCTATGTTGGACTTGTGATCTATTGACCTATAAGATATTTGTGTTATTTCAAGTTACTAAATTTGTGGTTACTTGTTATAGCATGTAATAGCCACCCCCTCAGAGATAGGATGGACACCCACCCAAATTTTGGTTTGGATGTTGAGACTGATGATGCCACACACACACACACACACACACACACACACACACACACACACATGCACATATGCTAAATGGGTATGAAAAAGGTTCTTACTTTCAGGGTGGCTCCCAAGCAGATCTAAAATGACTTAAGAAAGCCTAAAAAGAAGACTTTCCTGGGAAATTTTTGGTAGTTAGGACTGAAGATTCCCAGGCATGGTCTGATTTTCATAATGGCAGGGAGAGAGAGAGAAAATGCCAGCTTTCTTAGCTTTCCAGGTGTGGGGAAGAAAAGAATAATGTAGAGTGATACTTAAATACTGTCAGTAGTCTCAGCTGGGTGCGGTGACTCACGCCTGTAATCCTAACACTCTTGGAGGCCAAGACGAGTCAATTGAGTCAATATCTTGAGCTCATGAGTTTGAGACAAGCTTGGGCAAAAGTGAGACCCCCCCCCCGTCTCTACTAAAAATAGAAAAACTGAGGCAAGAGGATTGCTTGAGCCTGAGTTGGAGGTTGCTGTGAGCTATGATGCCACAACACTCTACCCAGGGTGACAGACTGACACTGTCTCACAATAAATAAATAAATAAATACTGTTGGTAGTCAACCATCAAAAAATGGAATAAGACTCATTATCATATAACAAAAACAGGAACCAATGCACCAAACTTTTAGCTTTATCAGCAACAACCCTCCCATCCACCCAATATTTTGTTGTGCGTTTACCATGTGTCAGACAGTGCTACAGTTTGTGGTTGTAGTGATGGCCATGTACTCACAGTCTAGCAAGAGGAAACACAGAACTGATTTATAATATTTACTTGCCAAGTATCACAGTTGTGGCATATGGAGAAGGCCAAGAGAGCACAGTGGGGAGAGACACTTTTCTTCTTGGGAATTTTAGGAGAAGTTTCTTAGAGAAGGTAACACAGCTCTCAACTAGGAGTTCAACAAGCAGTGGTAGAGATGAAAGAATTCTAGGTGAGGCAGGTGTGGTGGCTCACACCTGTAATCCTAGCACTCTGGGAGGCCAAGACAGGAGGATCCCTTGAGCTGAGGTGTTTGCTACCAGCCTGAAAAATTACCAGGCATTGTAGCAGGCACATGTAGTCCCAGCTACTTGAGAGGCTGAGGCAAGAGGATCACTTGAACCAAGTAAGGAGTTTGAGGTTGCTGTGAGCTGGGCTGACCTCATGGCAACAGAGTGAGACTCTTGTCTCAAGGAAAAAAAAATTCCAGGTAAAGAGAACGCCATAGACAAAGATGCAGGGGTATGAAATGCCATCTGTGTTGTCACAAATGGGCTTAGTAGATGATCTTCTAATTCTCTATGGGTTTGGGATTAAGGAGTAGACGTTATTGAAACTGTTTGAAAAAAAGGAAAAGCTTGAATAGATGAAAAAAGAGCAGGATTGAACATGACCAATTGCTGGTTACCTGAATGTTGACCTAATGTAAGGTTGGAAGTAGTTCTTTGTTTTTTTGGTATGAAGTCATTGATTCACACCCAGTTCAATATACAGGAAGGAAAACATGTGAGGCCTGTAAGAAGAACAAGACTGGAAATAAATTGTTTCAAGAAGAGGAAGCCAATCCATGGCTGAGCCTAACTGACGTGCACTATAGCTTCTTTTCCAGTAATGGCCTAAGGAAATCACGTACAGACTATGTGGAATTACAGGATGCTCACTGAAGGGGAAGTGTGATCTGGAGATGGGGGCTGGCAAAGAAATACAGGTACCTATCATGATGAAGGACGTGTCTCCTCCTCGGGTCCTTCTCGCTGTGCTGTCCCAGCATCCTGGCACCTTGCTGGTCTTTGAACTTCATTTCCTCACCCAGAGGTCTGGCAGCCTGTATAGCAGCCGCCACCCCTGGGTATCAGCCGAGGAAATCTGGATGTTTATGAGAATTCCAGCATTAACGACTGGGTTCTGCTGGAGGGAGCATTAGTCTTCTCTTGAATTCCCCCTCCCACCTCCAGCCACATCCTCACTTCTCTCTTCTTCTGTTTTGTATTTTAGATTCAAGGGGATCTTTCCCATATATAACAAGTTCTTGCTTTGAACTTAAAAATACACATCATAAAAGGGGAAAAAAACACACGTATGTTCCAATCTTACTTGAAATGCCCAAATATGATTAGTATTAGCCTGTGAAATGCCTCTGCTTATCTCTAGGAGCCAGCTGCTGGGAGCATTTTGAGGGATCAGGCTGGTTGTTGTGGTGCGATTTTTTTTTTTAAACAAAATATAAGCCCCAAATGATCTGTGTATAAACATTCTATACAGTCCCCTTTGTCCAAAACTCAATCTTTCTGATTTTTATTATCTCTTCATTTGGCTCAATCCCAATCACAGAGACAGTGTAGGAGTTGAATAGGTTCCAGTTTCGATCTGGCCATTTCCCTCTGTTATTTCTGCCTTTCTCTTTTCTAAACTCGCCTGGCTACATCTAAGTACTTTCCAACTGGGGAAACAAATTATTTGGGTCATATAGGCCACCATCCTTATTTATGAGCCAAGAAAATGCTGCTTGGCATTTTGAAAACTGATTTATTAATACACACAGGGTCTTGCATGTCAACAACTGCAAATTATGGATAACAGATTTGAATCTTCTGTAATTTCATGGCCTCATTCAAAGGGATTTAATGAGCTAACAAAAAAGGCTAAATGATGAAGTGGTCTTTTTTTCTTTTGCTCAAAGCTCTTTTTTGAACTAGCTGCCTACCTTTCCCATCAAAAAGACAGACAGAAAGAAAGAATACAAAAAAAAAAAAGCCTCTCTTAATTTATTGAAAATTTTAGCTTTAAAGCATTAAAAGATTTAAAATCTATGAATTACCCCATGTGTGATGTATGAGTCAATTACAGGAAGTCTAGGACATGGCTAACCAGGTTTCATCCATCTCCAGCTAGAGTACGTTCAGGGAAATGAATCGAGAATTCAATCAAACAAGGAGCTAACATTAAGTTCCTTCTGAACACACTATTCTGGAAGAATATTTGAGGGATACTAAAAGTGAAAAATAATGTGTATTTTACTTTGGTGAATGGGCACTATAGTTAGAGAGACAAGATATTAAAAGCTGTGTATTGACATTGAAAACTTCCTTGGCAATTTATTCCCCAAAGAGGTGAGGCAGCCAAAGATGATTCCTGGGTAAGCAAACAATACAAATGAGAGGGGCCACCAGCTGGAGGCATTTACTGTGGGGTTAGAGGGGACCAGGAGGATTTCAAGTAAGAGATGTTTTGTTTTTTCTGGATTTCGAATATAATCGGGATCCTATAATAGTAAGTGGGAAAAGCAAGGAGAACATCTCACAAGAGCGAGGCTGAGGAAGAACTCGTAGATGTCCTGATGTACTGGGGGCCCAGTGGATAGAGCTTCTTTGTTAGTCTGGAGAATTCATGGAGAGATATGGTTCCAAAGAGCATCAAAAACATCAAATACCTAGAAAATGTCTGATAAAAGAGATGTAAGACTTCTACACAGAAGACTGCACTCCATTACTGATGATAAATGGAAGCAAGCGGTTTGTTGGTGTAATGAAAGATTCTATGTTGTTATAGCTTATTTTCTTGAAATTAATGTATATGTTTAATCTGATTCCAATAAATATCCCAGCAGATTTTATATTTATAGAAATTGACAAGCTGAATCTAGAATTTATATGGAAATGGAAAGAGTTAAGAATAGTCAAGGTCACAGAAGAAGAAGAAGATGTATTCAACTTTAAGATGATCAGAAAGCTATAGTAATTAAGACTCTGCATCCCTCAGAACAGACAAAGTGACTAATGAAATAGAGTAGAGTCCAGAAACAGAATGACTCACATATAGTCACCTGATTCACGTGAAAGTTGCCAGTTATTTCACTAGTGATGGTGTACATTGGTGCATCCACTTTGGAAAACATATGAATGTTCTGTGACCCAGCAGTTCTATATGTTTGTATAGCAACTGAAATGTGTACACTTGTGCACCCAAAGGTGTGTGCACAGTGTCAATCTTTATTATGGCCCCTCTGTTGAAAACAACCTAAATGCTTTTACCAACAGTTAGATGGGTAGTAAATCATAGTTCTTCATACAGCAGGGCTCAGTTAACTTCTTCTGTAAAGAATCAGACAGCAAATTCTTTCTGACTTTGCAGGCCATTCTGTCTGTCATCATGACTCAGCTGCTATAGTAGTGTGAAAACAGCCACTATGCTCCTAGAACTTTATTTACAGAATCTGAAATTTGAGTTTCATATAACTTTTGTTCACATAATATTCTTCTTTTGTTTTTTTTTTTTCCAACCATTACAAAATATAAAAACTGTTCTTAGCTTGTAGGCTGCACAAAAACAGGTGGAGGGAGAGAAAAGAACACCTAACAACTTCTGTGCACTCCACCACGTGGATAAACCTCACTGATGCCATGGAAACCAGACCAGAAGTAGCATGTACTCTATGATTCCTCCACTTAATATAAAGTTCAAAAACAGGCAGAATTAATTTATGGTGATGAAGGACAAAATAGTGATTACTTTTGAAGAGGTAATTATGTGGCAGGCTTCTGTGCTGTGGCTAATGGTCTATTTTGTGCCTCAGGTGGTGGCTAATCAGCTGTGGTCACTTCATAAAAGTTCACCAAACTGTACCATAAATTTTCTAAATCTCAGTACAGCAAAGTTTTTTTGTTTGTTTATTTATTTTGAAACATCTAGGGCTAATTAACTTTTTTTTTCTGAATAAATAAAGTATTTCATTTGGAGGCATTAAGTCTCAGTAAAAAAATGCATTTCATAAATTATTTTTCTTATACTGTACAAAGTACACTTGCCATAATGGTATACACTACAGTTTTTTAAAAAGAAGCATAAAGAAGCATTATTTTTTTCTTTTCTGAGACAGAGTCTCACTGTGTTGCCCTGGGAGAGCGCTGTGACATCACAGCTCACAGCAACCTCAAACTCTTGGGCTTAAGAGATTCTCTTGCCTCAGCCTCCAAAGTACCTGAGACTACAGGTGTCCATCACAACGCCCAGCTATTTCTTTTGTTGCAGTTGTCATTGTTGTTTTTAGCTGGCCCAGGCTGGGTTCTAACCTGCCACCCTTGGTGTATGTGGCCAGCACCCTACCCACTGAGCTACGGGAGCTGCTCAGAAGCATAAAAATTTTGATATAGGGCAGCGCCTGTGGCTCATTGAGTAGGGCCCAGGCCCCATATACCAAAGGTGGCAGGTTCAAACCCAGCCTCGGCCAAACTGCAAAACAGAAAAATAGCCAGGTGTTGTGGCGGGCGCCTATAGTCCCAGGTACTCAGGAGGCTGAGGCAAGAGAATTGCCTAAGCCCAGGAGTTGGCGGTTTCTGTGAGCTGTGTGATGCCATGGTGCTCTACCAAGGGCAATAAAGTGAGACTCTGTCTCTACAAAAACAAACAAACAAACAAATTTTTTAATGTAAATTTCTGTATACTTTTATTTGGATGTTTAAATCATAGACACCTGAAAAATTTATTAGTCTTAAAAATGAATTGCTCTTTATGAGATTTCAAATGCAGGACTTTTTATGTTTTCTTATTAGTTAGAGGCTATGTATGCCACAGAAGCATTAGAATAAATAGAATCACATTTGCCACAAGTATTTTGTAGAAATATTCTAGTTATCCATCATCCATCTACTTTATCCTTCATATAAATCAGCAATGACCCTTCTCATGGTAGTGAAATATATTAAAGGATTATTTTACTCTTTTATTCTATACAAGTTTCAGTTAATTAAAAACTAATATATATGATGACCAGTATTTACAACAATATAATAATGTCTATAGTAAAGTTGTGTGGCAATTTGGGGCCAAGAAATAAATATAAACTATGGCCATTTTAATTTTTTTTCCATTGGTGTGTGACATAAGAGCTATTCAACTAGTGAATATTGATGTCCCCCGAATTTGGCTTAGATCAACCATTTTCTCTTTTACAAATGAAGTTTTTTTCCCTCCACCCTCAATGGATATAGCTTTATTTTTCTTCTGAAGTAATATGTGCAAAGTGAATATTTAAAGCTATAATCATTTTAAGATTCATAAGCATTTCATTTCTGTAATTTAAAACAAAAGAGAGGAGGGACAAGATGGCCGACTGGAAGCAGCTTCCGACAGAGGCTCCTGTTCAAAAGGAAAGATAACCTCCAGAAACTGCCCAATTGAGCTGAAGACTGGGAGCCCAGCCGAGAGAGAGAGAGAAGTTATAGCTGCAGGTCACCCCTGAGGCAATCTGCCACTTCCAGAAACCAAGCTTCGGGCAGAAAAACTGAACTAAAGTTTTCTGCCATTCTGAACTTCCAGGACTCCCTTCCCCCCTTAACTGATGCATCAGAAGCCTGACCTCTGCTGAAACTGAGGGAGGAGGACTTGAACAGCGCCCACCCTCCCTGTCTTCTGGACCAGGCGGCCTGCCAGGTAAGAGACTCTGGGGCCTCACAGAGCCCCTGCCAGCTCCCAGGCCAGGGATGTCACTGGGACCCTTGCACAGCTCCGATCGGTGCCACACCGTGCCTCAGCCAGCTGCCCACAGGGGCCAGGAACTCGGCTGGGACCCCCGCGTGGACCCGATTGGTGGCCTGCCACCAGCAGCGGCCAGGAAGTCCATAGGGACTTGCTCTTGGCGCTGATCTGTGCCCTGCCAGGCAGCGGCCTGCCCAGCTCCAATCTGTGCCCCAGGCCCACCATCCACAGCCGCCAGGAACTCCACTCCTCCAGGAATCCCACTGGGCCTTGGCATGGCCAGGAACTCCACTGAGACTCCTGCATGGCCTGATTGGCACTCCTCTGGGTCTTGGCCCGCCGCCAGCAGTGGCCAGGAAGTCTGCTGAGACTCCTGTGTGGTTCCCATCTGTGCCCAACCTGGCCTCGGTCTGCTGCCTGCTGGGACCCCACCTGGTTTTGATCCATGCTCCAGGCCCACCGCCCTCCCTCCGGAGCCTTCCTCCCAGCCAGAGACTACTGGAGGCACAAGCTCCCTTTGCAAAGTCCACCGGGTGCCCCATCCCACACCCTGCTGCTTGATCTGGGCGTGCCACACTCTGGAGCTGCTCCCGCGGCCAGAAATCCCTGGGTGGAGCAGTCGCAGAGGAGCTACACAGGGTCACTCCCTATAAAGACCCAGCAACAACAGAGTGATCCTGCTGGGTTCTGATCTGGGAGTGACACCTCCCCAACTCTGAGGACGGTCATAGGCAACAGTGAAAAATAATCATGAGGCGGAATCAACAGAAAAACTCTGGCAATTTGAATAATCAGAATAGATCAACTTCCCCAAGGAATGACAAGATAGATACAGCACAAGATCCCTTGCATAAGCAAATGGCTGAGATGTCAGAAGTTGAATTCAGAGTCTGGATAGCAAATAAGATCAGCGGAATGGAGGAAAAGATGGAATTAGAATTTCAGGCAGTAATCCAAAAGATGACCCAAAAGATGTCTTAAGAATTCAACGAATTCAAAGACAAAATGACCAAAGATTTTGACATATTAAGACAAGAAGTTGCAGCCCTCAAAGATCTGAGAAATACAGTAGAATCCCTCAGTAACAGAATGGAGCAAGCAGAAGAAAGGTTTTCTGACATGGAAGACAAAGCTTTCGAATGCTCCCAAACTTCCAAAGAGGAAGAGAAATGGAAGGCAAAAACAGATCATTCTCTCAGACAGCTCTGGGATAACTCAAAGAAAACCAATATTCTCCTTATAGGGATACCTGAAAATGATGAAGTGACATCACAAGGCACAGAGTCTCTTCTTTATGAGATTATGAAAGAGAACTTTTCAGGCATGCTATGAAATTCAGAAATTCAGATAGCAGACAGTTTCAGAACCCCAGTATGACTCAACCTGAATAAGACATCCCCCAGGCACATCATAATTAACTTCACTAAAGTTAGTATGAAGGAGAAAATTCTGAAAGCAGCCAGACGTAAGAAATCCATTACCTACAAGGAGAAGAATATTAGAAGAACTGCAGATCTCTCTGATCAAACCTTTCAAACTTGAAGAAAATGGTCATCAACTTTTAATCTCCTAGAACAAAAGAACTTTCTTTCTTTCTTTTTTTTTTTTTTTACAAAAGAACTTTCAATCCAGGATCCTGTACCCAGCTAAACTGAGTTTCATTTATGATGGAGAAATTAAATACTTTAACGACATCTACATGTTGAAGAAATTTGCTATAACTAAACCAGCTCTCCAGGATATTCTCAGACCTATCCTCCATAATGACCAGCGTAATCCTCCACCACAAAAGTAAACTCACCCAGAAAATCTTTATCAAATTTTCAATTTCCACAGTGACTAAAGGATTAAAAATGTCTGCTGGACTTTCTAAAGATTTATCATTATTTTCAATTAATGTGAATGGTTTAAATTGTCCTCTAAAGAGGCATAGGTTACCTGACTGGATACAAAAACTAAGGCCAGATATCTGCTGCATACAAGAATCTCACCTTAGCTTAAAAGATAAATTTAGTCTCAAGGTGAAGGGATGGTCATCTATATTCCAGGCAAATGGAAAACAGAAAAAAGCAGGTGTTGCAATCTTATTTGCAGATACAATAGGCCTTAAACCAACCAAAGTAAAGAAGGATAAAGATGGACATTTCATATTTGTTAAAGGTACTACTCAAAATGATGAGATTTCAATTATTAATATTTATGCACCCAACCAGAATGCACCTCAATTTATAAGAAAAACTCTAATAGACATGAGTAACTTGATTTCCTCCAGCTCCATAGTAGTTGGAAATTTTAATACTCCTTTAGCGGTGTTGGAAAGATCCTCCAAAAAGAAGCTAAGTAAAGAAAGTTTAGATTTAAACTTAACCATTCAACAACTGGATTTAACAGACATCTACAGAACATTTCATCCTAATAAAATTGAATACACATTCTTCTCAGCACCCCATAGAACATACTCCAAAATCGATCACATCTTAGGTCATAAGTCTAACTTCAGTAAATTTAAAAGAATAGAAATTATTCCTTGCATCTTCTCCGATCATCATGGAATAAAAGTTGAACTCAATAACAACAGGAAGCTGCATACACATACAAAAACATGAAAGCTAAATAACCTTATGCTGAAGGGTAGATGGGTCATACACGAGATTAAGAAGTAAATTACCAAATTTTTGGAACAAAATGACAATGAAGACACGAATTATCAGAACCTCTGGGATACTGCAAAGGCAGTCCTTAGAGGGAAATTTATAGCACTGCAAGCCTTCCTCAAGAAAATGGAAAGAGAGAAAGTTAACAACTTAATGGAACATCTTAAGCAACTGGAGAAGGAAGAATATTCCAACCCCAAACCAAGCAAAAGAAAAGAAATAACCAAAATTAGAGCAGAATTAAATGAAATTGAAAACAAAAGAATTATACAACAGATCAATAAATCAAAAAGTTGGTTTTTTGAAAAGGCCAAGAAAATAGATAAAGCTTTGGCTAACCTAATCAGGAAAAAAAGAGTAAAATCTCTAATTTCATCAATCAGAAATGGTAAAGACGAATAACAGACCCCTCAGAAATTAAAAAAATC
>CAUYRH010008997.1:0-25438 GCA_963574655.1 Perodicticus potto
ATTGGATACTTTTTCTTCCATTCTTGAGAAACTTTGCTAAGAAGAATGTGTTCCAGCTCCATCCATGTAAATAAGAAGGAGGTAAAGTCACCATCTTTTGGTGTTTTCATGTTCTTATAAAACATTGAGGCATGTCAGTGGAATAGCTGGAATAACAGATGTGAGTGTATGGGAGGAACTAGGAGAGGGAAGGGTTTTCAGGAAGGATATGTGGTGGGGAGCTAAGGCTAAAGTGTTGCCTTGTACAGTGGAGAAATATTCTCAGGAGGCCAATATTCTTATAGAGCAGACAAAAACATCAATCTAAAGTTTCCACCTCTGCCCTCTTGGGAAAGCTAAGACCAAAACACAAGGTAACCGGCTCTCATGCATACAACACAATCTGACAATTAGTATTGTGTTAATCTTGGCATTTCTGCCCAAAACAGTATTTATTTAGCTACTGGTTCTTAACAGAAACTATGAGTGACCCAAATGGTACTGGCTGAGTCTAACAAAGAACTGACCATCATCAGCCATTAGTTGAAGTGTTGCCCTCAATACAATCTGGAATGGAAGGCAGACCTGCTGAATGGTGGCAGAAGCAAGAGGAAGGACAATGAGTGTTGGTGTTCCATGGGGCAGGGACTTATGGCAGCCTATCCTTACTGGATAGTGCTGGGTTTTACTTCCTGGTTACATCTCTGACCAGCTCTCCGGTCATCTAGCAACAAGATGAAACAGTGCAGAAAGTTCTAATATGCACCCTGCAAGGACAGACATGACCATATGGAAACATGGGCAGCCTCATTCAGCAGTCAGAAAAATGCAATGGCTCAAGTATATTTTATATCTATTTACATGTAATTACTTTTCAAAAGAATAATGCTCAGGGCCAATGAATATGGGCATGGTATCACACATAAGATACTTTGTGATTATTTGAAAAAATAAAATAGACTTGGAAATATACTCTAGCATAAGCAAACCTAGGAAATACTTAGTGAGGAAGTAAACATTCACCTCCTCATGCCCTATAAGCTGGCAGTGTTGTAAAACATTGTTTACCACTGTGGTTGGAAAGGGGACTTCTCTGGTCTCTCCAGTTTCCCAGCTTCATTCAGAGGAAAGCAAGGAATGGAAAAGCACATCAGCCTACAATTCCTAGTTTTAATGTTTCATCTCAACAGTTTATAGATGGCAATAACTTTGTGACTTGGAGACTGGAACTGATATACAAATACATCCTATTAACGTTTTTGTGGTGAAAAGGACAGATACTCCATCAGGAAGGAGGAACATCTTCAATATTAGGAAGAACTAATTTCTGAATAGTTCCTTTGCTTTTTGAAATTAGGTTATAAATAAAGTCCAACTATTTTAGTGAGATTTAATTTTGTATTTTTCCTGCAGAATGTATATTGGAAGAGATACGCTAGCATGGCCAACAAAGTACGTGACATTGTGATAAGCTAACTCTAAACCCTATAGAGTACAGAGCATATGAAATATCATTTTAACATTTGAAAAATGCTGTTCCTTTTTCGAAAAAGCACATTTCTTATTTCTTGCCTCCTTTCCGTGTTCTCATTATGTATTACAGGGTAAGGCCCAAGAGGCAGAATTCCCAGCTTTCCTAACAATATAAACTTATCAAAGAAGGTACCAGTGAATAGAAGAATAGCAGCTCAATGATAATTTTGTCATTGTAACTTTACATTCACTGTGGTAGCTACCTCTTTAACAAAAACACTGTGCCCTACCCACTCCTTCAGTGGTTCCCCTGCCTCCCACAATTATTCACACAGCCCTGCTGAATAATTTTCTTCCCCCTACCTGGCATAACAACAAAGCTCAGATGCAGGAAGAAACACCACTCAAAGGCAGGTCAGACAATGATGTAATTAACTCAAGGAGAAGTGGTATTTCAGAGAGCTTCATGAAGTAAGAGTCAGGCTGATTTCTTGGGTTGAGACATTATCAGGAGACCACAGTTACTAAAGCATGAATATCTAAATCAAAAATTTTTCTCCAAATGAATAAAAGCAGGTATAAATATTACCTCCTTTTATGAAATTTAAAAACTTCACATTGAAATTTTAATTAGAAACAAATTCAAAACCAGTTTGGAAGAGGAATCTCCTCCGCCCCATGCTGATCAAGGTGCAAGGTATATATTTTATAAATCCATAATGCAGGGAACAAAGTCAACCCCTAAAGATGCAAATTACACACTTTAGGTGCCAGAGATATAAAGGTGATTAAAGGCAGTCTCTATTTATGGGGATAAACTAGTTGAGGTTGTCAACAGATGACTTTAAGTAGTTTTATGGCTTCAGCCAAAAGTCTAGCAAAGAGGGAAAAATCTCATTCTGTCTTTCCAAGAAAGGCAAGAAACAAGCTAAGAGCTGGGATTCAAACTCATGACTTCAGAGGAATTAGAAACCAATGAGACATGGCTTTCAAAATACATTCTTGACAGATAACTACAAGCCATGTAATCAGAAGTATTTCCAGCTGTGACCAGGAGAAGTATATTTCACTTAGTGTTTTCAGTTCAAGAAGAGAAATGAGATAGTAAATGAGAAATTTTTCATTCCATGTTGCAGAAGCATTGTCAGTTTTTCTTTCTTTAACATATAGTTTTCCATTTTTTAATAATTACTACAGTATGATGCATTAGGTGGAGAACTACTTGTCCATCAAGTAAATAGCAAATGCAAAAACTAATAAAAATAAAACACTAGTCCAAGACCTCCCACATATACCTAAAAGTGAAAAATAAATTAAAATAGCTATATAAACTTATATGCTGCTACACCTCTTCAAATTATTTAATGTTCAAGTGGCATCAGAGAAACATGACCTAAAAGAAAAATGAACATGATAACAAATAAATGTGAAAATTGTTTTCATATTGATAAAACAACATGAATTAGGAATTACCGCTCTAGTCCAAAGCTACTTCCAAGCTTATTAAGAGTTTCCTTAGGACAGAGACTACATCATATCTTCATATTCCCAGCATCTACCATAGCACCTGGCAAATAGTCGTAGAGTAGATAAATTTTCTGTTATACGTAGAGGACAAAAAATATTTAAGCCCTAATTCTCATTTATATTCAACTCCAGCCATTCAAAAGCTAAAAATATTGATAATTTGGTGTAGATAAGGAGCTTCTATAAATTAAGAAATTCCTGGAAAAAATGTCTCAGTACTTAGAAGCAATGGCTGCAGATAGCTACTCCCCGAAGACCAAAGTGGAAAGCATAACTTGTGAGGCAGCTCAGCCCCTTGCCCACATCCAAAATAATCAGTTGCACAAAGTAGGCTTAGTCCCAAAACTTTTTGGACTTTGTTTCTCCACTAACATCTGGGTTCAGCATGATTTCTGACCTCTACCTCAAACTGGAGATTTCAAACACTAAGAACCTAACTCAACAAGAAAGTAATGTCATAAGTCAAGGCCAGGGCAAAAACAGAAGCCAGGATTAGCAGAAACACTTCAGAGAAATGATTCTGACATGCACATAAATGTTTCTAAACATCTAAAATACCAATTTTTCAAAAAGGAAATTTTAAATATACTTTCTTACATTTAAAGTATTCATACTATTGAAGAGAAAAATGTTTTCCAGGAAGCTAATGGCCCTACTAGGTAGACAAAATAAGCTTTTTTCCCTTTCTTTCTAGAGAGAATGTACTTTTTTCTTTTTTGTAGAATTTGGCTCCAAAAACCTGGCTCATAAATCTGAGACCCAAAAACTGATTATTTTAAAAAGACATGTCTCAAGCTGACTTAGTTTTGGAAGCCTGGATGCCTTTAAATTGCCAATGAACTGAAACCATTCATGAGAATGGGGCTTTTGAATGCTGAGAATGTTCTTTGGAGCTCGGCACAAAGATATTTGGCATAGATGACTATAAATATTTGTAAAACTCTGGGTAAATGGACAGAATTTGACCACACTCAAACCTTACTTCCAGCACAGTAGTGTAGAAGTGAGTTATCTAGGGTGATTGGGGTTTTGGAGGTAAGTTTTGTTGTTTGTTTTAAATAAAAAGCCAAGCAACACAATTCTGCTACTTGATATCTTTTTCACATTCACTATACATGTTTGCCTGGTACTATTTTACTTAACAAGATAATCAAAGGTTACTTTTGAAACAAAGGTGTTTCTCTTCTCTTTTTCACTTTTCTAACTTTATGCCCACCACAAAGAATAAAACACCAGTCAAAGGTGTACCAGGGCAGGGCAGGAATTGTGTGAAACCATGGCCTTGGATTTCATAGTACAAATATCACCAAGCAGCTTTGTGGGTCTACTAGAAAGTTTTCTTTTTCTCCCCTTCTCTCATCTTCAAGATAGTTCAGAAATAACTTTAGGGACTGCTACTTATTGAAAGCACCAGGGTTGGGAAGGAAGGATAAAACAAGGAGGAGGGACCTACAGAAGAATTAGATGTGAAAGGGACCAGAAATCAAGAGGCTCATTTCAGAGAAAGGTGGAACAGCCAGCTGACTAATTTTAATTAGTCAACAACTCAGTTAAGACTGGCCAGGTTTCTTCTGCCTCTTACCCACACCCTAAAAACTGAGTAATTCTAAAGTTCTTTTATTTTGCTTCTGGGCACAGACACCCCTAATCTGTTGCTTCAGAAATGTTAGGTACATTTGTCCTTTAATTCATACTTCTTAGTGTTCAAATAAACACCCAGAAATGCCAAATCAGAAAATACTAATAAACCTATCAGGAGCCCAGAGCTAATGTTTTGATAAGATACATGTGGCAGAAAGCAATAAGAAACTGAGTCCGCAGTGGAAACGTGAATAAAGAGCATTTTCCCAGAGAAGGTAATTAATGCCAACAAATCTGAATGTGAGGAGTAGATACATCATGGGTGGACTTAAAACAGATTCCCTGAAACTAAAAAGATAAGCAAAAGGTGCCCTGAAAGAGGCACCTTTTCCCTGTTGAAAGAGTAATCCGTTTCATTTACCTTAAATTTGAGAACAGCTTTATGGAATCAGGAGTTTCATTCTGTTTTATCAGCAATTACCTACTGGGTGGAATAATCACTATAATGTAATGGCCAGGATGCCACGGGCAATAAAACATGCTATTTATAGCTATACATGTCAACATATTGCTATGCATTTTCAAATAACAAAAGGTGATATGGCATAATCTGAGATTATGCCAATTTTTAGTCTACCCCTTAAGACGTAAGGAGGTGTGGTCTAATCTTGAATTTTACAATACAGTCCATAGAGACTGTTTTATTAGAAATGAAGCTGCTTTCTGTTTTCCTTACAAAGGTATCTATGTTTAAAAGTTAACAGGTGTTTAAAGCATTCATAAAGAAAATTCAATTCTGTATATTTAAAAGCACTGAAGGCAGAAAACAAATCCCAAAATTATGGTGTCACAGTTAGTCCCCCGTCCTTTTCTTTCAGTCCAACACCGTTCCTGTTTGGCAATGCCTGCAGCCTTTAAAAAATCTCACTACACCTACCTGGCAGGAGACCTGTGTTCCTCCGGCCGCTGGGCTTCTCAACAGCCTCCCTTGCGCGCACGGCCAGCCGGGGCTGCTCGCACACCGAGCAAGAGAAGCTGTTTCATTCTCTCCTTCCTCCTCCGTGCTCTGCTGCTGACAGCTTCACACTTTGCAGGATTGCAACAGGACTGGCGCTCCCGGACCTATTGGTCGGGAGGAGGAGGAGTCCCCAACCGCCTCCTCGCCCTGACTGGCAGCTGCGATGCCCGGGAACCGCGCGGCGCGAGCAGGGAGCAGTTCGCCAGCGGCGGCAGCAGCGCGTTTATTTACACAGGAAGCTCAGGCGCCGCACTTCCTACTTCCCATCTGGGTCGCACTTCGGCTGCAGGTGATGGCCTTAACCCCGTCCGAACCGGCCGCCAGTGCTCCCCGGCGCTCCTGCGTCCAGTCCACCTTGTCAGTACCCCTCTCGCGTTTTCTTGGGACGGCTGCTGCAGGAGTCCGGAGCAGCGTGCCCGGGCAACAGCCTTTGGTGCCCTTGTCATACCCAGACGGGGACTGTTTAGCCCTTAGCCTTCAGCGCCCGCTGCATCTCTGTCTACGCCTGTCTTCGCAGGCCACCTTTAATTCTTACCCCTTCCCAACTCTTCACATCTCTTTCTTCTACTTCTAACAGCCCAGACCTGACTTCCCACCTACCCAGAAAACTGTTTCTTATGAAAAAACAGGTCGTACCTGATTTGTCCTTTTGCCTCTAATGATAAAATTAGAAGGTAGGCGATTCAAATTAGAAGCAATCTGTTTACCTTATAGGCCCGTCTTTATGAAAGGAATTGAAGTCCTTTGTAATTTAACCGGTTGTACCCTCAATTAAAGAAAAATTTAACAAGATAATCCAGAAGCTGTGAGCTGCTGCAAAGTGTCTTCCTCGCTGTAAAACCTTGGACACTTGAACTGTGAGATGTTTTTAACTCCCCTCCACCCCCCACCCCCCCACACACACACCCATAGGTCACAATCACAAACCTAAATCTGGTAACTATGCAGTTTGGAAGTCACTAATCTGACACAGGAATCTTTGCTCACTGTGCAACCTCACTCCACTTTTAAACCGACTCTCAGGAATGTGCTTCCTAAAAGGAGGGGGAGGCTCACAAGCCCTTTGTGGAAGGGATCTGTGCGCGTGCCAGTGAAGTAGCAGCAGCAGGCACAGTTCCAAAGGACACAAGCAAACTACTTCTTAGTTATCCATGAGGAAGGAAACCTCTAGGTCAAAGTTAAGTGCCAAAGAACACAGTATCTATTAACATGTGTGTGATGCTAGGACCAGTCTACTACTGAGGAAGGAAGAGGAAAAAGGTCAGGATAGATAAGACAGTAAAAGAAACCTCACAGTAGGGACCCAAAGTAATATAATTAAAGGTTATTTGAGCTTGAAAAGTCCTTTCGGGCAGCGCCAGTGGCTCAAAGGAGTAGGGCACTGGCCCCATATGCCGGAGGTGGTGGGTTCAAACCCAGCCCCAGCCAGAAACTGCAAAAAAAAAAAAAAGAAAGAAAGAAAAAGTCCTTTCACCTATTTTATCCCAAACAACCTAATTTTAAAAATAAGAAAATTGATGGCCAGGGAGATTTAAGTGGTTGGCCCAAACCAGATAGGGGCAGAGTAAGAGTGAGATGCATGTTAATGAAAACCACGCCCTAAGGATGTATAAAGTCATGCTTAGGTTCTGAGATAATCTACCTCAAGGAATTTTCTTGTAACTGCTCCTGACAGAAAGGAACTAAGAAATATAAACAAAGCACCTTTGAGGAGGTTATTTATTACTGTTAATGCAAATCTTCTGAGCCTTAAACAAAAGTTCAATACAGAGTCCACTTTGTACATTACCAATCAATTAAGTTATAATTTCTGGTTAACTGGATAAGGGAAGAAACTGCTGCCAATATGAATAAAAACATAACTTAAGCAATAATCATGCTTCCTGTCATCACAAATATTTTGCACACTGAATAACACCACCAATGATTATTTTTAACCTTGGGAAAATTTCATAAGTTGCAGTCAAAATTTTATAAAACTAAATAAACATGTTGAATGCTATACTATTAAACAACCCTTACAGATCTGCCTAAAGAGTCTGCAGAGTGAATGAATATTCATTCCCTTGAGCATTTATTGATCTCCTCCCAGACAAGCTGCTAGGTGCTAGAAGGATAAAGAAAAGTTAGACATGCTCCCTCTCCTCAAAGACCTCTCAATCCAGGGAAGGAGTCAGACAAGCAAATTGATTTTCAGGGTACTGATAGTTGACCCTGAGTGATATGTGATGAGTGAAATGACAAACTTAAGCATGATGTGCTATGAGAACATAGAGAAGAATAATTTAAATAAAGGAAAGCGGTTGATGAATCAAAGGAGGCTTCTCTGAGTAAAATGATTTAAATCTGAATCTTCAAGTATCCAAGTGGGGGTGGTGAAGAAGGATGAATCAGGCAGAGCAGACAGCTAATACAAAGACTTAGATGTCAGACTTTGGGTGAGGCTTTTCATCATGCAGAGCTATGGCTTTCAGAATAAATGAATGAGGGCCTGAACTAATGTAGTGACAACTGGCATGCAAAGGTAGGAAACCAATAGAGCAAGATTTCAAAAACAGAATTGATGGGACTTGGCATCTGATTAGGTGTGGGGGATGAGAGAGAAAGAATAATCCAGGGTGTTAGCACTACTAAGAATGGGGCAGTAGTAAGAAAAATGATGATTCAATTTCAAGTCTACAGAATCTGAAGGGCCTCTGGAGCATACTGGAAGAACTGTCTAGTAGGCCATCAATAGAGAGAGATCTGAGGTAGGGAGCCATTTGGGAATTGCCATGATTTAGGAGGTGGCTATGGATGAGATTACCAAAAGCTAAGATCACCCACAACAGGTAGATGGTGTAGGGAAGCCAAGGCTTTGGACCTAAACAAAGACTACTTACCCATTTATTATGTAACCTTGAGTAAATTATTTAACATACTCAAAACTCAGTTTTCTCATCTATAAAATAGGAATGACAATAGTCATCTCATAGGTTGTTGTGAAGGTAAATGAGAGGTAGAACCTCTCATTGACATCTGCATCTGATGGACAGAAATGCCTGCACTATGCAAGTCTTGGGAGAGTGGATCAGTGAATGTCACCTCCTCCAATTGTGCAGTACATAACCGCCTCCACTATACACTATGGCCCTGGCATGATACACAACAGTGACACAGTCAGAGTTATTCATTTAAGAAGGAAAGAGTAAAGAAAGGGGCAGAAAAGAGAACCCAAAGGAATACAGGTGTTTAAAGAATAGGTAAAAGAGGAGAGTCCTCAAATAAACCTAATAAGTAATTGCTTCATGTAGACTGCAAAAATAAATTATCTGATATCTCAGATGGTATAAAATCCAGACACTATAATCTGAAGAAATATATTTTAGCATTCTGAGTAATGACATAATACTACAAATTGTTCACCAGAGACTGAAATCATTTGACCTGCATTATAATAGAAAATCACTTTCTAATCTGAATTCCAGACCTTCCTAGAGAAAAGGCATATAAAATCATGATATTAATGGCAAACGACTCAAATTGTATTAGTAATACATCGAAAGTCAAAAAAAAGAAAAATCAAATTCAAAGCATAAATTTTTCTCTGTGTGTGAGGCAAAAAAAATAATAACTAGATTCTCTATGTGTAAGATGCTGAAATAATATGTAAAATAATATGCAATACATAACATATAACAGGTATACAATATGAAACACATTATAGTCCTACATAAGAAAAGGATCACAAGTAGGATTTATTCTTTGGAAAATTATTTTCTTTAGTTAATATAAAGAAAAATCAAGATTTGTTTATGAAATTACTCTTCTATTCAATCTTAGAAAGTACGTTTGTAACACATACCTTACATTTGACATCTTAATTATTTTCTGTTGTTAAAATGTATTTATTTTTGTTGTTGTTGTTGTTGTTGTTGTTGTTGTTGTTGTTGCAGTTTGACCGGGGCCAGGTTCAAACCCACCACCCTCAGTATATGGGGCCGTCTGAGAGTATATGGGGCCGGCACCCTACCCACTGAGCCACAGGTGCAGCCCAAAACATAATTTTTTTTAATGGTTGGTTCAGTTTTGATAAATCAGATGGACAAACCAAAGTATTGGGAAACCAGTTTCTGCAGTAGGTGCAATTCCCTGTCCATGGGAACAGATATAAGGCAAGGTCCTGGTGTTCTTCCACTGACAGATTGGTAATTTCTCATTTTCAAACAGCTAGTATAACTTTATTTGTATGTTTCTGTTACATCTGATGGGGTTCATCTTACTCATCCTTTCAACATTTGTTGAGTGCAATGAATATAGAACTAAGAGTAAGATACAATACAAAATAAGTCTAAGAATGTCACAAAATAATATGATAGAAACTATGCCAGAGTTACATTCAGGGTGGCATAGCAGTCAATGAACAGACTTCAAACAATACAGAAAGGCCACACAAGACCCAGAAGATATCATCCCGTTACTTGAGGTTTTGAGACAGTTTATAAAGCTCCACAAAAGTTTCACAAAGTTTGAGATAGCTTATTTGGTACTATTGTAATCATACAAGAGGCATCTCAATACTTTAAGTTTCACAAAGCTTGAGACAGCTTATATGGTACTATTGTATACATACAAAAGGCATCTCAATACTTTACAGAGGAAATTGAAATCTAGGTAAAAACAGAATAATCTGAAACTGCCATTGCCACAAGAGCCCATAATTACTAGAGATGGAGATATGAGTGAGAGAACAAGACTCCAATGGAGTTCAGCACCCTCGCACAACACCTAACTCTCTCTAGAAAAAAATGACTTCACACTACCCCTGAATTAAGATCATCTGTGAGAAAGTCAGACAAAATAGTCTCAAGTATCGTTATGTTTGAAAGGCTTGTATTAATCTTTCTACTATTGCCATCTCCTCCAAATTCCTACATAAGACAACCAATGGGGGAAAGAAATCCCCCGAACAATGTTCCCATAGTCATCATGCCAGATAAGAAACTAACCAGTTTATAGGAAGTGAAGCACTCAGTACTGTGCATCCACATCCCACAGGGATACAAAGAACTCTTCTGAATTAAAAGACAAAATATTTCTTGGCCTAACAGATGGGGAACTTCCTTCTTGGAATTCAAGACTCTACCTTACAGAGATCAAATGACTCACAGATAGGAATATTATAGATGGCAAATTTCCAGTGGGACGTCATTTTGAAAAATACCTTAAAACTTTAAGTTTTCTCACCAGGCACGGTGGTTCACGCCTGTAATCCTAGCCCTCTGGAAGGCAGAGGTGGGCGGATTGTCTGAACTCAGGAGTCTGAGACCAGCTGAGCAAGAGCCAGATCCTATCTCTACTAAAAATAGAAAAACTAGCCAGGCACTGTGGCGGGCGCCTATAGTCCCAGCTTCTAGGGAGGCTGAGGCAAGAGGATCGCTGGAACCCAAGTGTTTGAGGTTGCTGTGAGCAATGATGCCATGGCACTCTGCCCAGGGTGACAGAGTGAGACTCTTCCCCCGCCCCAAAAAAAGAAAACATAAGTTTTCTCTATGACCTAAATGGCAGATTCCCTTCTTTTCCCACCTTCTCCTCCCCACCCTCACCTGCTCCCTCTTCCCAAAAAACAGTGAATCACCAAGTCCCCAGTGAAATCAGGAGCCAGATGGAGCTAGCAACTACTACCATCTGCAAAGAAACAAAAGTGAAGGATGGAAGGCAGGTCTGGATGAAGTGTGGAAAGGATAAGAACTACTGGAAGGCAAATACAGGTACCTCCAGTGGCAGTTGGGGGAAGAGCTTGTCCTGCTACATGAGAAAAAAACCTCCCACTCTGGCAAAGTCTATTTCACTTCCACATTTACCACCGGTTACATGAAGTCCTCCATATCCTCCTCAGAATGACTCAAGAGGGCTGACTGTTGATTCAATATACCTTTCCACAGCACATGCCACAGGATGGCCCTCAAGGAGCACTCTAGGGGGTTTAGCTTGTGTAGAAACAATCATTAACTGCATGTACCACAATGTGCACATCTCCAACAAAATGGAATCTCAGAGGGCTTTCTTACACCACTGTATTCCTTCAGCAGATCTTTATCATTCCCCGGGAGAGAGATCGTATTCAGATGAAATATATGACAACTGGGTCAAATAAGCAATCACTGCAGTCATGTTACATGCCTTTGTAAAGCACCTTTTTCCAAGGCCTAACCAACAGAACTATACAAATCTCATAAAATCACTAGTTGCTAGCAATTATCTCAGAAAGTCAACAATGCATGGGCTTTTCCTTCATCCTCTAACATAGCTCTCTTTATTCCTCAACAGTGGCACTTATGAAACACTCTATTTATGTCTGTCTCCCTCAATAGTCTATGAGAAGAATGTAAAAAAAAAAAATTTTTTTTACTTTCTACTCCCATCAGGCCCTCCCTAACCCCTATACCAAAATTAATAGCCTAGGATTTCTTGTCAACATTTTTCTCTGTGTCCTTGAATCATACCCACATATGGTGCATACATATACACCATACACATACACCATGTATCTTAGCTCTGTGAATCATCTATTCTTGCTGTACAGCAAGATGGACAAAACATGAATAGATGAATATTTTTCCTGTCAATTTATAAGAGCTCTTTGTAAATTATAGTGACTAGCACTCTTCCTGCAATATATGTTACAAATTTTTTTCCAGACATCCAGATAGGTGATGTCTATTTACTTAAAATTTTATATTACTATTTCCGTATGATTGTTTTTAATTGCATATATCTGTTGTGTCTTCCTTTTCTTATATGTTATATGTGAATATAACATTAACATAAAACTGAGTTTCTAGTCTTAAGGTCTCCCAAGCTTTACATGTATGTTTTCCTAGATTTTTCTATGAAATGGTTATTTTGTTTTAAAAATTTGTCTTTAGTCCATCAAGGGATTATTTTAGTATCATTTATGATGAATCCAGTTACATTTTAACCAGAGAACTATCTATGCCAGAATAATTGCTTAAGTAATCCATGGTTTTTTTTACTGAATTGAACTGCAATATATATCAAATATCTGTATTCTGAATTAACTATGCTGAAGTGTCTTTTCTGAAGCATCCATTTTTTTTAATCTGTTATGCTCTAATGTCTATTTGTCTATTGCTAAGCCAATACTATATTGATTATGGTTACTTTATGGTGTTCTTATTTTTCACACTTTTCTTGGATATAATAAGGCATTTCTTTAACAATGTAAAACTTTATGATCATTTTATGCAATTTCTTAAAACCCAAGTTGCTATTCTATTTCTGAATTGTGAGAAATTTATATATGTATAATGTATATTTTTACAGTTTTATCACATAAGGGAAAATTTACCCCCATTTCTTAGTGCATTTTGGTAAAATAAAGATTTCAGTTTATACATTTACCTTGTATCTAACCATCCCCCCAACCATTTTAATTCTATTACAGTGGGTTTTTTTCCTTTAATATAGACCAGCAGCAACAAAAACAATATGCTTTATCTCTTGTTTTCCAGTCAATATTATCAACAACATAACTTCTTGTCTTATATCTGCTAGAACACAAAAGATAATGATAAATTAAAACGCTCACCCAAGGTATTCATCTGGACTCTTTAATTAGTTTTAGCATTTCATCATTTATGATGAAGTTTGTTTTTCACAGGTGTCTTTATGAATTTAAATAGTTTCCTTCTGTTCCTCTTTAAGATTTTTATTAAGAATAGTTCTAAACTTTACCAAATGGCTTTTCAGCAACTATTGGTATGATCATGTTATTCAACTTTTCAAGTTTTGATTTAAAGAACTAAGTTGCGGGGCGGCGCCTGTGGCTCATCGAGGGAGGCTGCCGGCCCCATATGCCGAAGGTGGCGGGTTCAAACCCAGCCTCGGCCGAACAGCAAAACAAAAAAAAATAGCCAGGTGTTGTGGCGGGCGCCTGTAGTCCCAGCTACTTGGGAGGCTGAGGCAAGAGAATCACCTAAGCCCAGGAGTTGGAGGTTGCTGTGAGCTGCGTGACGCCAGGGCACTCTATGGAGGGCAATAAAGTGAGACTGTCTCTACAAAAAAAAAAAAAACTAATTTGCTGGATTTTCTGATATTAAACCAAATTTACATTCCTGAAATAATACCTTCTTGATCATAGTGTATTGTCTTATACCAGTATTAAGTGTATGCTGGTTTCATGAATTGAATTGAGGAGGAATTTATCTGTTTCTAGTATCTGAAAGAGGTTAAATAACGCTATAATTATCTGACTTTTAAAGGTAGACTATCAATTTCACATTTAAACTAAGAAATTTGAAAACGCTCAGGGAGGCCAAGGTGGGTGGATTGCCTGAGCTCACAAGTTCGAGCCAGAGCGAGACTTCATTTCTGAAAACAGCCAAGTGTTGTGGCAGGTGACTGTAGTCCTTGCTACTTGGGAGGTTGAGGCAAGAGAATTGTTTAAGCCCAAGAGTTTGAGGTTGTTGTGAGCTATGACACCACTGCACTCTACCAAGGGCAATTAAGTGAGACTCTGTCTCAAAAAACAAAAAGACACTTTGAAAATGAAAGAAGATGCTAATAAATGAAAATTATAGAATTTTTTAAATATACCTTAATTGTCAAAATAACTGATTTTATTATATTGATGGATTGAGAAAATAATTCAATTCAAATATTACCTTTCAAAAATAAAATTTAAAAAACCTTTTTATATTAATTTACCTTAATTTTGACATATAGCAAGGTAAATTATTCTTGCCAAATATTCGAATACCTTATGATTGATACTGAGTCACTGCTATTTTTATGAAGAATGTTATATTTTTAATATAACAGGTTTAATTTTTTAGTAAGAATTCCTACAACCTATTTCAAAAGTGCATTTTATAGTTAATAAATTTAAATTGGTACCACCTTCAATCAAATCAGTTCTCTAACACTCCAGTGCTCCAGTACCTAATATATTCAGAGAAAATTCTACTAACTAGAGTATATATATATTTTTCATTCATCATGCCCAGGCAAGGTTCAAACTCCCCAGCCCCGGTCTACAGGGCCAGCACTCTAACCACCAAACTACACCACCCAGCTTGGTGTATGTTCTTAATTTTCCTGTCTTTATATTGAAATACAGTTGACCCTTGAACAAGTGTTTGAACAACAAGGTTTGCATTATGCAGATCCACTTATATGCAGATTTTTCTTCTACCTCTGCCACCCTGAAACAGCGAGATCACCCCCTCCTCTTCTGCTACCTCCTCAGCCTGCTCAATGTGAAGATGACAAGGATAAAGATGTTTATGATGATCTACTAGTAAACATACCTTTTCTTCCTTATGATTTTACGATTTTCCTAACACTTTCTTTTCTCTAGCTTACTTGATTGTAAAAATATAGCATATAACACACTAACATAAAATATCTGTTGCTCAACTATTATCACAAGGTTCCTGGTTAACAGCAGGATATTCCTTTTCATGTTGTGGGGGAGTCAAAAGTTATGTGTGGATTTTCAACTGTATGGGTTGGGGTTGGCATCCTAACCGCTATGTTGTTCAAGGACCAACTGTACATAAATATTTAAGCCAAAGTATTTTCAAAGATACTGTATTTTTTAGAAAAATTACACAAACAAAACTCATCAAATAAATTGCCTGTTTATGATTCTTTTGCAATTTCATCAAATTTAGATCCTACCTTGAAATGACAGGCCTTCTAAAATTCAGTCTAATTTGAATTCTAATTTGAAGTCTAATCTGAATAATTTATATTATTAAATATAAATCTACCCTATTAAAAACAGTAGTTCCACCAAAAGATTCTTCCCACAAGTCCAGATATTCCAAGTGCAACTATTAAGGGTAGCCATAAATTTCATGTGCAATGGCCATGCTGTATAATTTCAAATTTAAATCCTGCACATAGTTGGGGTTTTAAGTTCTTATTTTTTAATTTACTCAGGTCCTACCTTGCATTTGTAGGAATGAATTCCAGTGCCTTCCTGTTTGAAAGCCTTCTTCTCCAAAACTACAATTTGTAAAATATCAAAAGCTAAATATTTTGCCTGCTTATTATGATTACAAATTTCCAACTTATTTCAAACAAAATCCAACCAAAATTTAGGAGACTCCTTTGCAGGGGAGGCAGGGAGATCAGTACTATCAATAGCCTCTAATTGGCAAGGTACTTCTTCGAAGAGTCAAATATTTCTAAAATCTGATTGCAAAGAAAGAAAATACATACTGCATGAAGGGCTTTTTACAATCAACATCAGCTTCATCACAAAAATTTTATAGTTCAACTATGTAGTGTTTAGAAACAAGACACAATATTTGTCAATTTTGCAACTATTTCTCTCATAGTTTCTTTGAAAAAAATCATGAGTTATATTTGAAAATTTCTGCTCCATGGGTTTCTTTCTTTAGTAATTCCATTGCTTATATTCTGACATGGCACCAAAACCCTTATTGGCATTTTTGCTGAAAAGTAAATCACTTTTACCTGTTTCCAGGGGCTGGATGTGAAAGTAGGAATTGACTGCAAAGGGAACAACAGATAAATTTGGGGGTAAGTAATAGAAATGCTCTAAAATTGGATGGTAATGATAGTTATACACCTATGTAAACTATCAAACTATACACAAAAAATTTTGTCCCAATAAAGTTGTTAGAAAGATTTTATTTTTGATAATTTTATTTTGATGAAATTTACAATAGAATTCACGATGATATTAAACATTTAAACTTAAGTAGGATTTTTTTTTTTTTTTTTTGAGACAGAGCCTCAAGCTGTCACCCTGGGTAGAGTGCCGTAACATCACAGCTCACAGCAACCTCCAATTCCTGGGCTCAAGCGAGTCTCCTGCCTCCGCCTCCCAAGTAGCTGGGACTACAGGCGCCCACCACAACGCCCAGCCATTTTTTGGCTGCAGCCGTCATTGTTGTTTGGAGGGCTCGGGCTGGATTCGAACCCGCCAGCTCAGGTGTATGTGGCTGGCGCCTTAGCCTGCTGAGACACAGGCGCCGAGCCAAGTAAGATGACTTTTTTCTAAAAGTTTTACCTTGATTCCATAAAGTAGATGAAAACTAACCATTTGGGCACTAAATTTAACTGAATTTCTATTTGAAGTTACTGGTAATATTAATATAAAACAAGCATTACTTAACTGTGTGCAAATTTCTCTCCTACTAGTGAAGCCAACCACAAGATTGGCTATCACGTAACTTTTCATATATACGTATGAAAACTTAGAATTGAAAATTGGTAAAATAGATTTAGAAGAATTATTTGTTCTATGAAAAAAAAAAGTCATGCTCCACAGAATGAAATGTAATGGCACTTTCTGTGGCTGTATGTGTTAAATCATCAAAGTACCTCTTGAAACAATTACAAACTTTTGAAGTAGATATTGATGCTGCTTCAATAGATTTATAAATTACACATCCATCAGCAACCTCCTTGAAAAACAGAAATTTGATACTTAATTTTTTATCAAATTTGCACATTTTTAGCTCATTTTCTGACAAAGGGGTTATTCCAAAATAAATTTTAAATTTGCTAAAAAATAAATAAATAGCTATAGATTTAGGTCATACAAAAAATGGCAAAAGCACTGTACCAAAAGCATTCAGACTTCACACATTTCCAACTGATGTTGGTCTGCCTAGAACTTGCCAGCTTTTTGTGGGTCCCACTGCAGGCCAAGGCACAACTGACTGGTGCACCAAGAAGCTGAAAGGGCATTAAGTACTTCTCCCACCATTATTTACAATAGAATGAGTTAACTGTCCTTAGCTACCAGTGTAAGAACATCGTATTTCATTTTATCAGCAAGAGTCTTGTATGCTATTCTTAAAGGAAGGTGTCAGTTCCTTATATTTCGCAAGAACTGAGGGGAAAAGCAGGGTTATATTCTTCATCTTTCAAATTTAAGCACAATTAAAAAACACTCTTTACAATACAAGTATCATATATACTATTGGATGAGAACACAGTAAGATCTGGTATTATGGGGAGGACAACCATGCCATCTTAATCAAATGCCTTGTTAAATAATAATACTTCCTTAAAAATTAAAAACTCAGAGCAAATGTCAAACAGAACATATAAGGTTGGGTTTTCTTTTCTTTTTTTTTCTTAAGACAGAGTCTCACTTTGTTGCCTTGGGTAAAGTACCATGCATCATAGCTCACAGTAACCTCAAACTCTTAGGCTCAAGTGATCCTCTTGCCTCAGTTATTCATTTTTAGCAGAGACAATGTCTCACTCTAGCTCAGGCTAGAGACTTTAACTCCTGAGCTCAAGAAATCTACCCACCTTGGCCTCCCAGACTACTATGATTATAGGCATGAGCCACGCCTGGCCTAAGGTTGGGTTTTCTGTAGTAATTGACTTGTTTGAATTTGCTACTTGAATCAATTTTGGCCATTTATATTTTGCTTATAAATTATTCATTTCTTCCATATTTTCAAATTTGTTGCCATAGAGTTTTATACTTACTCTTTATGTAAAAAATTCTGATAATTATTTCCATCTCTCCTACAATTGTAATTGTATCTATTTACCCATTCCTAATCTTGTATATTTTTACTTTTCTTCCATTTTTTTTCTTATTTTAACCTTTCTACTTTCTTTTTCTATTATATTAATTCCAGCCTTTAAGAGTTTAACTTTATCAATTCCTCTTCCTAGTTTGTGTGTGTATCTGTGTATTTGATTTGGGGTGGTTTTTTGAGGGAGCAGGTGTTTTTCTGGTCTTCATGAACAAAAAAAAGATATTTGCTATTATAAATTTTCTTCAGAGTATTGGTTTTAGGTAATCTTATGCCCTAAAGATTTGAATATAAAGTTTACTCTTTTTATTGCTCTCTCTAAAAACCAATCATTTTACTTTGATTTTCTCTTTGATCCAAGGTTAATCTGGGAAAGTGTTTCTTAATTTCCAAGTACATATTTTTTGGTCTTATGGTTTAGTACTGACTTCTAATTTAATTGGATTATGATGAAGGAATGTCATCTCTAAAATTTCTTTTTGTATATGTTAGAGTTTTACTTTATTTTTACCATATAGGTTAATAATTCAATTTTTCTAATTATTAGAATTTGGAAAATTGCCCATATCCAAGGAAATACTCCCTGACATGTCTTGTGATCTATCCAGGTAACCTGTTCTGATCCCCTAAACACTAAACCACAAGAACTATTGCTCATGTTTCATCGTCCCATTGCAAAATGCATTCTAACTTGCAAATCTGGAACCATTACATCTCAAGGTAGAAAACAAAGCAATTAATTATTTTTAATAGTCAGGGATTGTGTCAGTTTGGAATTTAATCAAAACAAACCAAAACTAGCCAGGCGTTGTGGCAGGCGCCGATAGTCCCAGCTACTCGGGAGACTAAGGCAAGAGAATCACCTAAGCCCATGAGTTGGGGGTGGCTATGAGCTGTGTGACGCCACGGCACTCTACCGAGGGCGACAGAGTGAGACTCTGTCTCTACAAAAAATAAATAAATATAACTATGCAATATTCGTGAATTATGCATAGCAAAACCTGGTTTCAAGTTCTCATTTCCCAACCTAGCATCTCCTCTTCAGCATTAGTAGCTCAGGAAAACCTGTTGCCTACCCACAAATCTAAGAGAAAAACATTTGTCTCTCTTGTCAATAAAGACTCAGCATAATTCATAGAAACTTTGAGGGGAATGGGACCAGAACTATTTTAAATAAAACTGCTGAAATAGTTAGTCCCACTGAGGGTTGAAGATTCTGTACTCAGATCAGCCTCAGTGATGTAAGAAAATGAGCACATGTGAGAGAGGAAATCACCAAGGAAATTCCAAACTTTTACAAAAGAATTAGCGGATATTTCAGCAAGGGCACACTTGGAGACAGGATGTTGTTTCTTCCGAAATTTTGTAATGAAGTAATTTTGTAATAAAGTGGAAGCTTCTTCAGCTCTGGGAGTTTGAAAAAGAAACACATTAGGCTACTGAGGGAGAACCTACTGCGTGCCAGGCATAGTACCTGGTACTAAGCGTCCTGCGTGCCTTATCTCTTTTAATCTTCACAAAAATAATCATTACCTTATCTACTTACAAACTCTTTGTAAACATCTCATTTATAAACGGTTAGTAACTGATATACCAGGAAAGTCCTCAGTAATATGTAGTCTCAGCTATAAAGTTATCCCACAATATAGGACATTCAATATTTAACCATTTAGGGTTAAATTGAGACTGCAGTACTTTTACCTCTGCATCAGGAGGAAACTTGAAACTTCTAAAATTTTAGTCTACAATTTCAGTAAACATCTATTTCAAACACAAACCAATATGCCCATCCATCTAATTTGAAGTAATTGTTACACTATTAAGTAAATATTCAAGCTCTTCTAATCAAATGACCACTTGAAATCTATACTAGTTGGCTGGCTTCTATACTATTGATCAGTGCGTCACAGAGGTAATTCGGGCTAATAACCTAAATGATTTTTTGATTGGTATAAAATTCAAATATGCAACCTGCCTTTCACTTTAAATCCATCCTCTTTTGATCCTTTTTCACTTTGCATATAAATTCTGGCCATACCAAAGTATTTCAGAGTACTTCAAATTTCTCATTCATGAACTCCTGCTGTTTTTCATTTACAAAGGCCATTCTTCCTCACCTTTTTCACCTAATAGCTCTCCATTCCAAAAAAAAGTCACTTAAGGTTTATCTTTTCTACCTTTCCCCTCTCCACTAAAGTTAGATACCCTCTCTGGGCTTCCTCTTTTAGTACTAATATAATGCCCTACCTTCATTTCCCCATTCAACAAACATTTATTAAGCTCCTATCATCTACCAAGTTTTTTATTAGGTTCTGGGAAAATAAAAGTAAATAAACATAACACTTCAAGTGGTATAAAAAAAGACAGGTTAGGCATGTTAACCAGCCAGAGCAGTGTCAGGATCCAGGAGAGCAGGAAGTGTTTGGAGCCCAACCCTGAAAAACCTGGAGGATTTAATAGGTAGAATGGTGGGAAGACAAAAAGGAGAAGTGGAAGGGCCATCTAGGCAAAAGGAATTGCACGATCAAAGTCAGAGAGATGTGGATAAGAGGTAAGTTTTGCTAATGGCAGAAAACAAATTTCTCCAACCAAGACATTTAGTTTTAAAAACTTTAAAACTACTCAGTTATAAACCATTTTGGTTAAAAGTAAAAGATAATCATGGAATGTCAACCCCAATTTTATTTCTTATTGTTTATTAATTTCCAGTACTTTCTTAAACCCAAAAAGGCTCATGTGATATGTTAACACCACATAAACTTTCAAATTTTATCAAAGGATAAAATAAGTATTTTGTGACTCCCTTTATATGAATTGTGAATAAAGTTAAATAGTTCAGTCATATTAGCATCATCATAGTAAATTGAGAAACAGTAACTTGAAGAGGAGAGTTATTCACCTCCCCATGTGAGGGTGAGAACAAATCAAGACAAATGATAGAAACTTTGGTGCAATGCTCCCATATCATTCTATTGGGATGTCCAGTACCTGACCTCCTTTCCTGTCACCTAATGTGCACACACACAGGCTGAAGTTCTCCTCCTCAGCAGTTATGCTGAAAATAAGCAATCTAAAAAGTTAGCCTTTTTTTGGTGGAAGGAATCCATGAGCAGACCAACAGAGACAAAAACTTTTGAAAGTGAACAGTGTTATTACATAGTGTTACTTAATTTTTTTTCCAATCTTTTCAACCTGCCATTTTTTCATGTATGCCTTGGACAACACACATGTTACAGAACATAACTATGGCTATCAAAACCAGAGAGAGATAAGGAAGCAGAAATCAAATACCATCATCCCTCAAAGAACACTGTACTCTTCACTGGCTACCTGCCTACTTCATACCCATTGTTTCAGGTCAACAGTTCAGATTGCTCACGATGTTCTTATACAGAAGCTTATGTCTCTTACCAGAAAGCATGATGGGAATAAATTCCCCCAATTGAACAAGGGAGGCATTGTGATTGACACCATGCCATGAATTAGACTACAGTATATTTTTATTGTGTTTAAAAAGCCAAATGGAGAATGAAACCACAAAGTTTATGGACGTTATTACTCCTTTTTAGCAAGGATTGAATGGAAAGCATCTGCTAAACAATGCACTTGGTTTAGCAGATTTTTATGTGAATTAAATACATCTTCCTTATTATGAACTATTTCGGTACAGAGGAGGAGAGTTTGAATCTCTGGAAACTGATCAAAATCTATGTTATTACAGCAATGTTGTCTCAGCTAAGTACTTAGACAGACTACATTTCATTTAATACTCAGTTGATGTTTTGTCTTTCCCATTGTGCAGATGAGGAAACTGAGCCCTGAAACATGAAATGACTTCCTTTACCTCACACAGTGACTGAATATCCTGCACTAGAACCCAATGACCAAGTCGAGTTTCAATTCAAGCACCATCACTTCCCAAAATAAAGTTGTAGATGAAATCAAAGCTCCCCTTTTTTCCTAGGTCAGGACCTTTTCTTGGAAGGAGGATAAAAATAGAAGGTTAACGCAAAACCTTTCGTTCTATTTTTAAACATCTACTTAGGGCAAAAGGCCAAATGTTCTGCCAAAACAAATTAGACGATATTCTTACATCAGTAGAATTTCAGTCTTAACCAAGAAGAAAAATATGAAACATACATTGAGAAGACAGGCCAATAGCTGAGTACACTGACTTCTCAGCATTGCCTTCTGCAAGGAGAAAGGCACAAGTTTCCTGTAGGAACGAGCAGTTAAAGAGTATGACTCAAAGCCTATTTCAGTATAGGATCTTATTTCAACTTTGTTGTCCATCTGTTTGCTGAGAATGTAAACTTGTCTGGTTCCAAGACAGAAAGGGGGATGAACTCATCTCCTAAAGCCACGTAAGCCGGAGCCCTACAAAGGCATGCTATGATTATATCACACAGCCTTGCCACAAGAAGCAGTTCACACCTTGTTACCTGGCTGGACTTCAGTGAAGTCATGATGCCTCATCCCAGGCAGGTGAGCTGGGAAATCCAGCTAAGCAAATGAGGAATGCCATAAAATTCATTCATCATTTACTGCAGGTTAATGAAAGGAAAGAACAACTGAAAGAATTATATACCACAAAAAATGTAATAAATATTTTAAACGCAGACATTAACTAATGCCAATAACCATTTAGCAAAACTTGCAGCCAGCCATTCTTCTCTCCCTACTCCTCCTCCCAGCCTTCTCTTTCTTTTTTATGAGAGTCACTAAGGACATAAAACTCACTACTCTCTACTTGGCTCCCTATCCTTCCTTTTGTACCTTCTACCACCCCTGTATCTTTCAAAACCTAGCACCCACAACCATGGTCTACTTGCATTCCTCCATGACCTCTCCCTACTTCCTTTAAAATAAGAAAAAATACAAGTTCCAGGGAGCACTAAACTTTATAGATGCTAAGGAGAATTCAGGAAACTAATGAATTCAGGGCTCTTGAAAAGTGTTTGGACTTTAATTTTAAGGGCAAGGAAAATTTCAAGGTCACAGTTACCATATCTGCCATGTTGTAGGCCAAATGATCATTTATAGTTTGACTGGAAACCTCAACTAGTGAGTGTAGTATTGTTTCCAGAGTCAAATAAGTTCTAGGTTCTAAACAACTGACCTACAAATATTTGAAACACTAACTAGTTGTAAGTTGGGGCTACCTACAAAAAAAGGTAACAAATATTTCCCTTGCATTTTTTTTTATTTGTTTACAGCTGCAGAAAAAAATAGAAAGTATGCATGTATATAACTGGGTGTTGAGATCTGACCTCCTTCCTTGGGAGCTACTTCAATTGAGAAAATAGCGGCCACCATTTGTTCCTAAGAGCCCTCAGTAAATTTATTGTTCCCGGTATGCCCAATGAGAGTAACTGGACCCACCACTGGATAAGAAGTAACAATTGGGAAAAGGACTCTCAACATTATTATAAAGAAAATAGACACAACAGCTTTGGGGAGGGTTTTATTCACTTTACATTGGCAAATGGAGTCACCACTGCTAGTGTAGCAATAGTAAAAAATTGAGCTCCAAGGGAGGTAGGTGATTTCTTCTGAACAGATATTCTAAATGTACCCCTGAGTAAGAAAGAGAGAATTAACTGGCTATAAGGAACAAGATAGGGGTATAAGGAAGATGTACTTCAAAAGAGGAAAATCACTGACATGATGACAACATATCAGTCAAGCTCATCCTTATTTGCTCTTCGAAGAACTATAAATCACGGGTCAAACCTGGAGGAAAACTCTTAGACTTCTCCATAAAACAATTAGAACATACACAGTGGGCCACAGCCAAAACAGATGAGTAAGAAAAAGCAAGAGTCAGACACTCCTACCAGTAAAGGATGGTGCCTTCAAATCCCATGGCAGCCATGTTTGGATGATGTAATTCTGCATTCTTGGCTAAAGCTGATTGGACCCAGGAAGGATGTCTGTTTGAAGCAGAGCGAATCAAATTTTCTCTACTAGGAATTTGGAATTTGGATCTAGGGACAGCTAATCTCTGTGCTTGGTTAAAGCTGTGCACCAACCATATTCCATCATTTGTATAAGCAGTGGAAAAAAGCCAGAGAACAATAAAGCAGATGTTCAAGAAGGAAAGTAAGATAAGAGCCAGAGAAAGAGAATTATGACTTTCCAGCTAGTTCTCAGTTCCAGTTCCTTGTAGAAGCCAGCTGGATTTCTATCTTTAGGTTCCCCAAAACACTCACTGTCTTTATAATAAATTTTCCTTTTTTGTTATAGTTCACATTTATTTCAGTTATTTGAAATTAGGAACACCTTGACTAAACAGCATTACCAAAAAGTAAGTCAGGATTATGCAATGAAGACAGCATAGACTTTTGAATCTGTCCATTCAAATCATAGCACACACCCCTCACCCCCAAATATAAGCTATCTAGTCTAGAGTTATGTTTCCTAGCCTATTTGAGCCTTGGTTTCCTCATTTATAAAATTCAGATACTGACTACATGCATAATTGCTGAGAAAATCAGAAAAAAGATATAGAAAGACTCTGGCACATGATAAGCATGAATTATAACTTTTAGTAGAATTCACTGGAGTAGCAGTGATGGTATTCCTATAAACAACTTACTAGGAGGATTACATACAAAAGCCAGAACTTATGAATACATAAAGATGTCTTCCTTAAGTTCCTTACTTCACAAAATAACTCAACCTAAGTTACTTTAGTACATGCAAAATATGAATTGACTTAAAAATATTTCTGAATTTATCATCTACAACAGATCACTTCTGTATTTGTGGGAAAATCCTAGGGAAATCCCTGTATGACACTAACTGGGCACAGAATCATTTCTTTATCAATTCTTCTCCCTCCTCCATCAATTTATTCATTAGAGCAACAGTTCTAATCCTTATGGAAATTATAGGCCCCTCTGAGAACATGACAAAACTATGAGATCTTGCTTCAAAAGATTCATGTGTATGTTGTTACATAAACTACGTGTACATGAGGTTTTGTGCATTTTCTGGTGTGTATGGCCTTCATTTATGAATCCCCAAGGATTGAACAGTTTGATCCACTTCTTTACCAGGCATTTCTTACAATTCTCTACATCTCCCAATGAGCTTCTAGGCATAATCCACAGACTAGCCATAATCTGCATTAATATCCCACCACTACCCAGGCTAAGAGGTGTTGCTGAAACACAATATATCAGGCCCCTGCTTGTCCAGGAGGGGGACTTGGGTAGTCCCAAGGCAGTCTTCTTTCCATACCCTGCTATAGCACTTACTCTACTATATTTTAATCACTAAATTATGCTTGTCTCCCATATAAAACTGTAAATTAAGG
>CAUYRH010008998.1:0-14618 GCA_963574655.1 Perodicticus potto
CACCCTGGATAGAGTGCTGTGGCATCACAGCTCACAGCAACCTCCAATTCCTGGGCTCAAGCGAGTCTCTTGCCTCCACCTCCCAAGTAGCTGGGACTACAGGTGCCCACCACAACACCCGGCCATTTTTTGGTTGCAGCCACCATTGTTGTTTGGTGGGCCCGGGCAGGATTCGAACCCGCATGTGTACGTGACTGGCACCTTAGCCCGTTGAGCCACAGGCGCCGAGCCTGTTAATTTTAATCTTAAAAGAAGGAAGAGGTGCCAAGACCAACTGATACTACAGGATGTGGCATGTTTATTCTGTGACTTCACATGCTTCTTTGGCACAGCACCATATAGCGCTGAGGAGGCACATGTGCCAGGTTGAGAAACACAAAATGAAATAGGTCAGTCAAAACGTATTCATGAAAGGTTGTTCTGACATCTTTTCAGGTAGCATTTTAGATGATTTTCTGAAATAACCAGCTCCCCTAGGCTGGTGATCTCTAGCACCTGCTCAGTCTCAGCAGTCTACTCCAAACTATGCCAACTCAACTGTTAGTAAGGAAGCATCTTCCTGGTGTTAAGCCCTCTGTTCCTGCCTTCTTTCTCAGAAAGTCTTTCATCTTCAGAAAAAAAAAACCAAGTGGTCAAAAGTATTTCATATGCTTATTTATTTGGGGGGGGGGGATTTAGAAATGTTAATATTTAAGTCCTTCTCCCATTTTGCTAAACAAGAGTTTAATTTAAGACATCAAGTTAGCCACTCAACCAATAACATCCCTGAGAATGGAGAAATAGTTTGCTATTAACAAGCAGCTTCAAATTAATCTGAGGATATTTCCAACATGGAAATGTGCCTCCTAACACTCTTATCGTTTTGGTCTCATGTACCTTGCTGTGGAAGAGATTTCCACACAGAAAGTCTAAGCTTTAACAGAGCAATATTTTTGCTTCAGCCCATCTTCAATCTTTTCTTTAAAAAAGGAAAAGAAAAGACTTTGCTGTATTTGGCATTGAGATTTGTTGAGAGCAAAGAGGTGGCAGAAGATGAAGGAAAAACTAATATTTAAGGCCTGGGATAAAAAACAGGAATAGTTAATGGTTTGTAGAACTTCAAGACAAGCATTGTGAGAAGAAATATTTTCTATTTCTGCAAATTTAGTTCAAGATTATTGTTTTTGTTTGGTAGATCTGAGTTTGAGTTAGACCAAAAGAAGTCTGATGGTTCCCTCCAGTTGCGAGGAGGGAAGCATAATAAGAACTACAGGGATAATTACAATTGTTTATTAAACATGCACCATATGCCAGGCATTGTGCCAAACTTTGCTTTGGATCATCTTGTTTAGCTTTAATTCTCTCAAAAAACCCTGGAGGGAAGTCCTATTGTTACCACTATTTTGCGAATGGTAAAAATGAGACACAGATAGACTCAAACACTTTCCCAATGTCACACCAGTAGTAATTGACAGAGCTGGGGCATCCTGGGCCCAGGGGCTGTCCTTCCAGTCACTTTATAATGCTGCCACCACAGAAAGATCTCCAGGCCCCAGAAGCCACAGTCCTGGCAAGGGTCACCTACAGCAGTGGTAGAAAGGGCACCCGGAGCTCCATTATGAGGGGGAGCTTCTCTGTAACATTCACTATTCCTCCAACTACCCCATAGATTGTTTTTTACAACTGAAAGAGACCTGAAAGATAATCTACTTCCTGTCCCCACTTCATTTTACCATGGGTCACTGAAGCCTAGAAGTCAAAACAACCAAGGTCAGAAACAAGAGCAACATCTTCAAGATCATACTGTCCTCACCTCCTTATCTCTCTTGTTTACTCCAACACCTTTCCCATCTAGGACCACTGTGCATATAGCATATCTATATGCTGTAGAACTTCTGTTATACTTACTTACCTTATCAAAACTCATCCATTCAATGTCCCAACACTATAAGTTTTTCCCTGTGGAAGAGATTTACACTTGCAAGTCCTAAGCTCTAACAGAGCCAGCTTCAAGCTGTTCTTGAAAAAAAGACTTTGTCGAGAATGGGGGGCAAAATAGCCAACTGGAGCCAGCTTTCCACAGAGGCTCCCATCCAGAAAGAGAGATAAAGAACAGAAGTTTCTCAAGAAAGCTGATTTTTAGGAGCTAAATCAAGAGAAAAGATTTAAGAGTGCATATCACCCCTGCTGAGGTGAGCTGCAACTCCAAGAAAACAAACTATAGGTACAAAACCCATCGCCAAGTAGAAGAGAGTCCTCTCCCCCATGAGAGTGGCTTCCAGTGAACTTTCTAAAACAAGTGAGCAGAGTTCAGATCTCCTCTTATATCCCAGAGGAGAGAGCTGCTAAAAACTGGAACTCCTTCTCCAGAGAGATCCTACTTGTGAGCCTAGGCATTCTCTTGCCAGGAATAAAATTGAATTAATATTCTACCCACAATTCTGAACTCCCAGTCCACCCTTCCATCCCCACCCCATGGTCTGGAAGCCTGTCCCCTGCAGAGAGTACAGAGTGTTAGGCAATTGCTTGTGAGGTATGGGCATGGCATGGGCTGCTACAAGTCTGTGCTGAAACAGTGGCACAGGTGTAAAGTAGGGATTGTGGAATGAGGGAGTCAAGCTGGAAAGGGAGTAATGTGGCCCGTGGCCAAGTGCGGTGGCTGAGGTGGCAACAGGGCTCATACCCTGAGGGGAATTTTGGAGAAACACTTCCTATTTCTCTTGGCAACTGGAGGGAGCCAGGTCTCTACCCTGGGGGTAGCCGCAGGTGGAGCAGAACTGGGACAGTAGCACAGGCTCCATGAGCTAGGAATACACCTGCAGTGGTGGGGCACTACTGGAACTGAGATACAGACGCCATGAGAGTACACACTACTGCAGCACCCACCCACAGTGGGATAAGGCTGGGACAGAGGCTAAACCTCTGAGAGCTCAAAATACACCCAGGGGTACCTGCCCCACTGTGGAGCTTAGCTAGGACAGAGACACAGACTCCATGAGAGTATGCACACAGTGGCAGCACCCACCAAGGGCAGGGCTGAGACAGAATTGTAGCCTCTGTGAACTCAAAATATGCCTGGCCTTCAGTGAAGCATAGCCAGCACAGAGTTGCAAACTCAAGACTATGAGCAGCAGCACCCGCCCAGGGCAGGGCTGAGACCAAACTGCAGCTTCTATGAGCTCTAATTATGCCCGGCCCACCACAGAGTGCAACTGTGATAAAGATGCTGATTCTGTGACAGTACGCTTGGCAGTGGCACCTGCCCACAGCAGGGTTGGGCTCTGACTGAGTTGCATCCACTAGGAGCACAAAAGATGCCCAGTAGTGGTATCTGCCCCTGACAGGTTGGGGTCGGGACAGAGACACTGACTTGGTGAGCAGAAAATACCCTATGGCAGTGCCCACCTGTGGACAGTGGTGAACACACCCAGGGACTGTGGCTGTTGCTGTGCTCCCCAGAAGCAATTGAGTACTAGAGGGAACCGGGCTTCAGACCCACAAGGTTGCTCTTATCTGGTGGCAGAGTACTGCATGGAGGAGGCACTGATCCCCCTTGTCTCAGGCAGGCCCATAACCCTCTTGTTTCCACCCACTAAAGGGAGCTAAGCCACAGCCCCATGGGGTTACCAGGGGTGGGGTGAGGCTATGGCATAGGGCCCGGAAGGAGGCACCAATTCCTCTGGCCAGACTCTTGGGCTGGGTGAGCCTTTCCAACCCCTTGACCATCAGAGAAAGCCAAACTCTAGCATCTTGGGTTTCTGGGTCCAAGTTGCCTGTGGAACTCGACTGCCAGGTCACTGATCGAACTCTCACAGTTGAGCAGTGATTTGTACTACCCAGGATAATTGCTTTTGGAACTATCAACTTGGGATGTCACCCAGGGAATCCTCCTAGGTTGAACCAAGATTGTGTTGAACTGGGAGGGACTGACTCTTCCTGCAATAGTTGCTGGGGAGGGGTGGGGGATCTCAGTTACCTGTATATCCCCCCAACTGAGGTTTAAGCCTTATTTTGCAACTCAGTAGGATCGGATAGAGGCTGACTGGCTATAAGTCAGAGTCAGCTAGCACTATCACACCAATTTGGTCCTCAGAGTCTCTAGCTGCAGATCTGAAAGGGACCTTTGTAAGGCTATAAGGAAAAAGCCACAATCACTAATCCCTGCTCTTTGGTAAAAGGCTAGTTAACTATATTCCTGGAATTCCCAATTCAATCACACCCTTCCAGTTTTAATACACAAACTATGGAAAATAAACATGGGGCAGAACCAGAGGAAGAACTCGGGCAACATGAATAATCAGAGTAAATCAACTCCCCCAAGGAATGACAAAAGGGATATGTCAAAAGATGCCATTCATAAACAAATAGCCAAAATGTCAGAAATAGAATTCAAAATATGGATGGCAAATAAGATGAATAAATTGGAGGAAAGATGGATATTGAAATCGAAAAAGTTGTGCAAAAGTTGTCTCAAAAAGTAAATTAATTCAAAGACAAATTTACCAAGGATATGGACATAATGAGAAAGCAGATAGCAGAACTTAGTAAAATGAAAAAATTATTTGAGGAGCTCCAAAATACAGTAGAATCCCTCAGTAATAGAATGGAGCAGGCAGAAAAAAGGATTTCTGAAATCAAAAACAAACCTTTTGAACATACCCAAATGCTCAAAGAGGCAGACAGAGGAGAGCAAAAACTGATCTTTCCCTGAAAGAGTTTTGGGGCCACTCCAAAAGATCAAACATTCATCTTATTGGAATTCCTGAAGGAGAAGAGGATGGTCCTAAAGGCACAGATGCTCTACTCCAAGAGATAATGGAGGAGAATTTCCCAAGCATTGCAAGGGATACTGAAATTCAGATAGCAGACAGTTTCAGAAATCCAGCACAACTCAATCCAAATAAAGACACATTGTAATTAACTTCTCTAAAATTAAGATGAAGGAGAAAATTCTGCAAGCAGCCAGATGTAAGAAAAGCATTACGTATAAAGGGAGAAATCAGAATGACTGCAAATCTCTCAGCCGAAACCTTCCAAGCCAGAAAAGCTTGGTCATTGACCTTCAGTCTCCTAAAACAAATTAACTTCCACCCAGGATCCTGTATCCAGCTAAACTTAGCTTCATCTATGATGGAGAAATCAAATACTTTACTGACATACAGATGTTGAAGAAATTTTCCATAACTAAACAAGCTCTCCAGGATAGTCTCAATCCCATCCTCCATAATGATCAGCATAATGGTCCACAGCCAAAGTAAACTCACCTAGAAACTTTTGAATAAAACACAATTTCCACAGTAGTAAAAGGACTAAAAATATACACTAGACATTTGAAATACATGACACCCAAAACATTATCATGCTTTTCAATTCTCTTAATTAATGTGAATGGCTTAAATTATCCTCTAAAGAGGAATAGGTTGACTGACTGGATACATAAACTCAGACCAGCTTTCCATTGTATACAAGAGTCTTACCTTAACTAAAAAGATAAAAACAGATTCAAGGTAAAGGCATGGACTTCTATAATTCAGGAAAATGGAAATCAGAACAAAGCAGGTATTGCAATTTTATTCGCAGATACAATAGGCTTTAAACCAACAAAGGTAAGGAAAGATAAGGATGGACACTTCATATTTGTCAAGGGAAACACTCAACATGAAGACATTTCAATAATTAACATTTATGTACTCAACCAGAATGCTCCTCAATTTATACAGGAGACCCTAACAGACATGATCAATTTGGTATCTTCCAGCACCATAATAGTCAGAGATTTTAACATCCGTTTGGCAGTGTTGGATAGATTCTCCAAGAATAAACTAAGGAAAGAAATATTAGACTTCAGCTTGATCCGAAAACAAATGGGCTTCATAGACATCTACAGAACATTTCATCCTAACAAAAATGAATACAAATTCTTCTCATCAGCCCATGGAACATCCTCCAAAATTGGTCACATCTTAGGTCACAAGTCTAACTACAGCAAATTTAAAAGAATAGAAATTATTCCCTGTATTTTCTCAGACCACCACAGGATAAAAGTTGAACTCAACAACAACAGGAATCTTCATATTCATACAAAGACATGGAAACTAAATAACCTTTTGCTGAATGATAGCTGGGTCATAGATGAGATTAAGAAGGAAATTAACAACTCCAGGGATGCCAACAGGCGTGAGCAACCCAACCGCTGGCTGCACCACCTCAGGACCCAGGTCCGTCCCACTCCAGGTACTCCGGCAGGCGTGAGAGACCATGCTGCAGCCAGTGCCACCTCAGGACCCAGGCCCACCTACTGTCTGAGACACCAACAGGCGTGAGTGACCCGCTGCAGGCCATGCCTTCTCGGCACCCAGGCCCGCCGCCTGTCAGCGACGCCAGTGGCCATGACAGACTCCACAGCAGGCTGTGCTGCCTTCGTACCCAGGCCCGCCCCACTCTAGGGACTACAGCGGGCATGAGCGACCCCTCCATGGGCGTGTCACTTTGGCACCCAGGTCTGCCCCACTCCAGGGACTGCAGTGGGGGTGAGCGACCCCGCTGGGGACTGCATTGCCTAGGCACTCAGGCCTGCCCCTCGCCAGGGTCTCCAGCGGGAGTGAACGACCCCTCTGCAGGCTGCGCGTTGCCTCAGCACCCAGGTCCGCCCCACTCCAAGGACTCCTGCAAATGCACATGACTCCACCACAGGCCGCACTGCCAAAAACCCCAAGCCTGCCTTGGCCAGTGCTGCCCCAGCCAGGGTCTCTGTTAGCTGTACAACCCACGTCCTCCCTCCAAAGCCCTCCCTGCTTCCTCAATGGCCCTGTCCATCTGGTCAGGGACTTGGGGAGTCACACGACCCTGTGCCCTCCCTCAGAGGCCCTCCCTACCTCTCTGCGGAGCCCTCCACCCGACCAGAGACTGCTGGAGCCACCCACTGTCGTTGAAAAAGCCACTGGGAGCCAGGCATTGCCAGAACCGTGGGCAACATCCCCAACCCTGCTGCTGGATCCGTGTGTGACATGCTCCACTCTGGAGCTGCTCCCACAGCCACAACTCCCTGGCTGGGGCAGCCCCAGAGGAGCTACACTAGGTCACTTCCTACAAATATCTTCCAACAATAGCATGATCCCGCCAGGGTCCAATCTTGGAGAGAGCTTCCCCAACTCTGAGGACTGCCAGAGAAAACGGTGAAAAATAATCATGGGGCAGAATCAAGGAAAAACTCTGGCAATATGAATAATCAGAGGAGATGAACTCCCCCAAGGAATGATAAGGCAGACACCACACAAGATCACATGCATAAACAAATGGCTGAGATGTCAGAAATCAAATTCAGAGTCTGGATAGCAAATAAGATCAACAGAATGGAGGAAAAGATGCAACTAGAATTTCAAGCAGTAATCCAAAAGATGTCTCAAGAATTCAGTGAATTCAAAGACAAAATGACCAAAGATTTTGACACATTGAGTTAGTTATAGCAAATTTCTTCAACATGTGGATGTCATTAAAGTATTTAATTTCTCCATCATAAATGAAACTCAGTTTAACTGGGTACAGGATCCTGGGTTGAAAGTTCTTTTGTTTTAGGAGATTAAAAGTCGATGACCATTCTCTTCTAGCTTGAAATGTTTGATCAGAGAGATCTGCAGTTATGCTAATATTCTTCCCCTTGTAGGTAATGGATTTCTTACGTCTGGCTGCTTTCAGAATTTTCTCCTTTATATTAACTTTAGTGAAGTTAATTATGATGTGCCTGGGGGAGGTCTTATTCAGGTTGAGTAGTGCTGGGGTTCTGAAACTGTCTTCTATCTGAATTTCAGAATCTCTTGGCATGTCTGGAAACTTCTCTTTCATAATCTCATAAAGAAGAGACTCTGTGCCTTGTGATGCCACTTCATCATTTTCAGGTATCCCTATAAGGCGAATATTGGTTTTCTTCGAGTTATCCCAAAGCCGTCTGGGAGAATGATCTGTTTTTGCCTTCCATTTCTCTTCTTCTTTTGAAGTTTGGGAACGTTTGAAAGCTTTGTCTTCCATATCAGAAATCCTTTCTTCTATTTGTTCCATTCTGTTACTGAGAGATTCTACTGCATTTCTCAGATCTTTGAGGGCTGCAACTTCTTGTCTCAATGTGTCAAAATCTTTGGTCATTTTGTCTTTGAATTCGTTGAATTCTTGAGACATCTTTTGGGTCATCTTTTGGATTACTGCTTGAAATTCTAATTCCATCTTTCCTTCATTCCACTGATCTTATTTGCTATCCAGACTCTGAATTCGATTTGTGACATCTCAACCATTTGCTTACCAAGGGCTCTTGTGCTATATCTACCTTGTCGTTCCATGGGGGAGTTGATCTACTCTGATTATTCATATTTCCAGAGTTTTTCTGTTGATTCCATCTCATGATTATTTTTCACTGTTGCCTATGACCATTCTCAGAGTTGGGGAGGTGTCTCTCCCAGATCGGACCCTGGCAGGATCACTCTGTTGTTGCTGGATCTTTGTAGGGAGTGACCCTGTGTAGCTCCTCTGGGACTGCCCCACCCAGGGAGTTCTGGCTTTGGGAGCAGCTCCGGAGTGTGGCACGCCCAGATCAAGCAGGAGGGTGTGGGATGGTGCACCCAGGGGCCTTTGCAAAGGGATCCCCTGCCACCAGCAGTCTCTGTCTGGGAGGAGGGCTCCAGAGGGAGGGCACGGGTTGCACAACCTCCTGAGTCCCTGGCCAGATGGGCGGGGTTGGTGTGGAGGTGGGGAGGGTAGGGGAGGAGGCGGGTTGTGTGGCTCCCGGAGTTCCTGTCCCAGGCAGGCAGGTGGAGGCCTGACAGGTTCCTGGCAGAGTCCCTGGCTGGTATGGGTGACAGGTGGACGCCCGGTGCAGGGGTCCCAGCAGAGTCCCTGGTCACAGCAGGCCAGGCAGCGAGCCCAGGCCCGGTGGAGTCCCTGGCTGCTGCAAGTGGATGGCTGAGTCCCAGAGGGCAGGGATCAGAGCTGTGCAGGGGTCCTGGCAGGTGGCAGGCCGAGGCCGGGAGAGGCACAGATCAGGGCCACACCGGAGTCTGGGTGAACTTCCTGGCCAGTGCTGGCAGCGGCCAAGGCCTGGTGTGGTGGCAATCAGGGCTGCGTATGGGTCCCAGTGGAGTGGATTTCCTGGCCACTGTGGGCGGTAGGCCTGGGGCACAGATCAGAGTAGGGTGGCATCCCAGCCGGAGGCAGGCCGAGGCCGGGCAGGAGTCCAAGCGAACTTCCTGGCCACTGCTGGCAGAGGGCCAAGGCCTGGTGAGGTGCCAATCAGGGCCACCCAAGGGTCCTGGCAGAATGGAGATCCTGGCCGCTGTGGGTGGCAGGCCTGGGGCACGGATTGGAGCTGAATGGGGGTCCAGGTGGGCAGCAGGCCTAGGCCGGGCAGCGCATAGATTGGCACTGCACAGGAGTCCCTGCCGACTTCCTGGCCACTGCTGGTGGCAGACTAAGGTTGGAAGGGGTGCAAATTGGGGCATGCGGGAGTCCCGGTGGAGTTCCTGGATACTGCTGGCGTGGGTCAAGGCCAGGCTGGGGTCCCAGCGGAGTTCCTGGCCGCTGCAGGCGGTGGGCTGAGGCCTGGTGGGGCACGGATTGGAGCCATGCAGGGGTCCTGGCGGCATCCCTGGCCTGGGGGCAGGCAGGGGCTGGTGGGGCCCTGGAGTCTCTTACCTGGCGGGCTGCCTGGTCCAGCAGATAGGGAGGGTGGGCACTACTCAAGTCCTCCTCCCTCAGTTTCACAGAGGTCAGGCTTCTGGTGTGTCAGGTAAGGGGAGAAGTGTGTCCTGGAAGTTCAGAATGGTGAAAAACTTTAGTTCAGTTTTTCTGCCTGAAGCTTGGTTTCTGGAAGTCACATCTTGCCTCAGAGGTGACCTGCAGTTATCACTTCTCAGCTGAGCTCCCAGTCTTCAGCTCAATTGGGCAGTTTCTGGAGGTTATCTTTCCTTTTGGACAGGAGCCTCTGTCGGAATCTGCTTCCAGTCAGCCATCTTGCCCCTCCCCCCAAGTATAAATGTCTTAACACAGCAATTAAGTAAGTGAGGTGAAGGCTATGTTAATCAGTTTGATGTAAGCATTCCAAATTGCATATAAAATCAGCACATTGTACCCCATAAATGCATTAATCAATACAGCTGTGATTTAATAAAAAATAAAAATAAATAAAAATAAAATGCTAAGAAAGCAAAAAATAAAAAAAGACTTGTGGAATTTGGCATTGAGATTTGTTCAGTGCAAAGAAGTGGCATTTGTGAGGATGAAGGAAAAAGTAATATTTAAGGTCTAGGCCAATTATGTAGAAAGTCTGAAAGAATTCTAGAATGTCAGAGTAAGAAAGTCTCAAACATACATTTTTATACACTTCCCTCATTTTACACATCATTGAAAATTTTATTTATTTATTCATTTTGAGACAGAGTCTCACTCGATTGCATAGGATAAAGTTCCAGGGCCTCAACCTAGCTCACAGCAACCTCACACTCATGAGTTCAAGTGATCCTCCTGCCTCAGCTTCCCTAATAGCTGGCACTACAGGTGTCTACCACAATGCCTACCTAATTTTCCTTTTTTTAGTAGAAGTGGGATCTCACTTCTACCAGGTTGGTCTTGAACTCTGAGTTCAAAGGATGACCCAACGTCAAACTCGTAGAGTGCTAGGATTACAGGCATGAATCACTGCATCCAGCCCATTCCCCTCATTTTAAAAATGATGAACAGTTGTCCAGAAAAGAGAAGGGACATGATAGAGTCTAAGGTTGTGTAGGAAGAAAATTAATCAGAACCTCTTTTATACACATATTAACGGTATGTTAAAGCTGAGAAAGAAACTAAGCTCTACCAGGTACCCAAGATCATCCCTAAAGTCACCATACACAGGGAAAGTGGGAAATTGTAGCCAGCTAAATGTACTTTTATTTACAAAATATTCATTACAAAATTTACAAAGAAATACCCAACATAAAGAGAATATTTTGTAAATATTTTGTACAATTTCATAATAAATATTTTGTAAATAAAGGTACATTTAAAATTTCTCATTTTCCCTATGTATGGAGACTTTATGGCCAACCTTGGGGATACCTGAAAAGTATATAATACACAGATTGGTACTGGTTCCCTCAGTCTGCAATTAGGAGATCACTTATTACCTAAAGCACATGAAGGGCCCTGAAAGAAGAATAGAAGTGAAAGTAGGCCTTCTTTGCTTGATTTTAGAGTATGGCAACATATTGAAGTTCATATGCTCCAGGATTCCACTAAGGTTGTTAATTTATTAAAGAAATAAGACTGCTACATGCTGGAATGTTTATAATACTCTCTGTAAAGAGATAGAAGATAATCATGAAAATCTTCGATACCACACTGAGATTAAGTGATTATTTTATGGGAAAATAAGAAAGAGTTGTGGAAATGAAAGTTAAGTTATGCATTTTTTAAATGATATTTTAACTCTAAAAATTACAATCTTCTGAATCTTTTATCTTCTGGGATGACAAGTAGCTGTCAGTTTATATTACCAAACACATATTTTTTAACAATAACCCCCAACCAAAAAAATTTGCCCCTCGAGGTGAAAGGTAAAATGTACAATATGTGTTAAAAGAAAAATAACTGCGGGTGGTGCCTGTGGCTCAGTGGGTAAGGTGCCAGCCCCATATACTGAGGGTGGTGGGTTCAAATCTGGCCCTGGCCAAACTGCAAAAAAAAAAAAAAAATAGCTAGGCATTCCGGCAAGCACCTATACTCCCAGCTACTCAGGAGGTTGAGGCAAGAGAATAACCTAAGCCCAGGAGTTGGAGGTTGCTGTGAGCTGTGATGCCATGGCACTCTACCAAGGGCAATACAGTGAGACTCTGCCTCTAAAAAAATAAATAAATAACTGTTTTTCAACAAAGAGCTCATGCTTCAAAAAGAACATTTCAAAAACAGACATTGGAAATGTCTTCCCATTCTATATTGCCTGAATCATATTCTGCATAAAACTCCACTTCTTAGCCTGTCTGAAAAATCTTCCAAATGAAGAATGGCAGTAGTTTTGACCCAGTTTTAAATATAAACCAACAACTAATTGACATTCAATGAGATAGAAATTTTTCCAACAAATTTCAACCAAAAGCTTTACAAAGAGGCAAAGGGAATTTTAAAATGAATATCATGATTTACAGAATACATTCAATTATACCCTTTTTCTCATTGGATCAATGTATCTCTGTGCAGTATATTTTTGATTCTTATAGTCATTAAAAACTGAGCATCAGAATAAACTGAACTTGGACAAGAATTCATAAATATCAAAGTCTTAAACCAAGAGTTTTTAAAAAGTGAAGCATAGCTCAACAACATTGATAACTCTAAAATATTAATAACATATAACTATTTTATATGCAATATGAATAAATTTAACTGACTGCAAAAAACAGCCTTTATTTTATAATGTTTTCTTCAGCTCTTGTGCTTTTAAAATTTCTATGTAATGTACCAAGTATCTAGTACAGCAGAACATGAACATAATTTTTAAATAAATAAGAATATATTTGAGATATGTGCTCAACAATATTTCACTGAGAGGAAAGCTGGTCCAAAAAGTTTAGTGTCCTCTGTTCTGAAGTCTTGCAGCTAGAGGGTTTCAAAACCCAGGGCCCAGAAGCATTGCTATCCTCTGGTCGTCTTTGCCAGAGTCAGAAAAGCTCAGCATCAGATGCCAATGGCTTCCTGCCATGGCAGCCAGCAGATAAGAACAACTAAGCCATCTGAGTTTCCTGAATGCAGGAAAAAAACCCAAGGGTTACCCTTCGGCCCTATCTCAAGACTAACAGACTATAAGCTCTTTGAAAAGCTTCACAGGGTTTAAAATTTTGTGTCAAGCTAGGATACAGCCATGTTAATTCCTTCCTTGATAATCTTCAAATTTTTCTTCTTGCCTAGACTGTACAATCCATGTACATTTCCCTATTTACCCATGGTGTTCTCTTATAAAATAAGGAATAAATCTTACAATAGACCTACATTTCCCTCACATTAAAGTACACCAATCCAATGGTAGTATAGGGACCCATTGAAATAATGGGGTAGATATATTTGTATTGATATTATGGAGAATGATGTTCATGACATATTGCAAAGCAAAAAAGCCTATGTACAGGATATGTGCAAAATATATGTGTAGAATCTCTCTCTGCAACAAGCACACATGTGCTCATATTTCTAACTATAGTTATATCTGAGTGATGAGATTGGGGTGATATTTATTCTTACAGAGCATCTGCATTTTTTTTTTTTTTACAAACTTGTAGCACTTATGTCAGGGGGGTAACGATTGTTTTTTAATTGAACTTATCCAAATAGGTATTTCCACTGAACAGCCCCTGAGAGAGGTTTTACTTACAACAATGAGAATAACAACCAGTCCTTACCATAAGACAGTAATTTTGTTCTAAAAGCCTTTTTAGTCTATTCTTTCCTTCAACTCTGGCAACACAACAAAATTCCCAAAGTATCACCTAAAATTATCTCTCTTCTGCCCAAAACCCTTTCTAAACTTGTCCTCTTTTATACAATAAAATCCAAAATCATTTGTATGGCATTCAGACCTTTTATAATCTGACCTTATCAACTCCATTTTTTCTACTTCCTACTTTCACATATATTCTACATACCCTGGACCTGAATTCACTGTATATTCTTCCCTGCCTTTTTAATGCTTTGCTCTCTAGAATGTCCTTTCTGTATGCCCTGCTTTATCACTCCTGTTCATCCTTTAAATCCCTATTCAAATGTTTCTCTACCAAAAAATCATTACTGAAGCACTATACTCTCTCTATCCCTACAATATTTTTTTGCATTTTCCTTTCATAGCATACTTTCTTGAGGGTACAGCACACTCCTCAAGAGGAAGGGCCCTGATTGTTCAATTCTCAATACCAAGACCAATTCCTGACACAAAGGTGGCACTCCATAGCTAGTAGTTACTTTAAAGAAATGAAAAGTACTTTTGTACAAAAAGATAGAGAAAAAAAGTTAGAATTATGGTAGTATTCTCAAGAGACATCAGACTTAATAAGGGAAATCACACTGGTTTAACAGTAAGTGACAAGACAGACCCAAGCAGGACAAAAATATGGTAGCTGCTATGGTTAAGCCATTCCATTAAATCAGGATACCTGACAGTCTCAACTTCTCTGATAGACTTTGCCCTCTGGTAACAAATTGGATACTTCTCATGCAAATTTGGGACGCCAAATGATTTCGTGGGAGCTTTCCATGGTCCTGAATCTATCAAACTCTCATCCACCCATTTCCCTTCATTTATCCAATATACTGTGTATAGTGGTCAGCAAGATTGAGGATATCTCTTTTGATTTTTTTTAGATCTTATATTCTGGTGGTGGACAAAGACACTAAAAAAGAATGAAAAATATACTATGCTATACCATATTCTGATAAAGACTATGCAAAGAATTAGAATAAAATGACAACGGATTAATAAATTGTGGCACATGTATACCATGGAATACTATGCAGCCTTAAAGAAAGATGGAGACTTTACCTCTTTTGTGTTTACATGGATGGAGCTGGAACATATTCTTCTTAGCAAAGTATCTCAAGAATGGAAGAAAAAGTATCCAATGTACTCA